>SNQJ01S0082588.1:0-35047 GCA_010110895.2 Picea sitchensis
TATACACATTTTATATATTAATTCCCCCCACCCACCCTCTATATACACATTTTAGAGGGTGGGAGATGGAGGGGCATTAATAGATAAAATGTGTATATATTATATACACATTTTATCTATTAATGCCCCCCACCCTCTATAGAGAGGGTGGGAGGGGGTGGGGAGCATTAATAGATCAAATGTGTATATAATATATACACATTTTATCTATTAATTCCCTCCCACCCTCCCACCCTCTAAATGTTACTTGGTAAAACTCTTTACAAGTAAACATCTACATGGAGGGAAACATCCACATGCTTGTAATCTTCTCTTGAATAATAAGAATACCAATTATCATTTGAATGTGGTTTTTTTCTATGTTAAACTTCCACTTAAATCATTGTGTCAATTATGTTATTTATATTGTGTTTGATTTGATGTTCTCAGTATTTTATGCTTTGTTTATGCTCTATTTTACTTCTCCCATCTAACAAGTGAATTTTATGCTCTGTTTATGCTCTACTTTACTTTTGCTACCTAACAAGTGGTATCAAAACAGATAAATAGAGTTCTATGAGACATATGAAGAATAGATCTGAGTTCATTGCAAGAGAATTATTATTTTCTCTAATGCTTCCGGCACCTATCGACATGAACGTTGACCTCGGTATATGCAAAGAGCATTTGGGTGATCCGAGTACTATGTGTTGGAAGAGGAACGATATGAGATATTGAGCTCTGCAAGGAGATTTCGGTGAAAGAGGGTGATCTGCAGCCTGTCTGATGCACTGCAAGTGTCACAGAGCTGTTGGTGCAAGAAGAAGCCAACCATTTCAGGAATGAACGAGACTTGCAAGGACAAGTTTCTACTTAATATGCGCGTAAAGATATGTGTCCCAAGTGTTGGAAGAGATTCATTGCAAGAGAGGTGATAGCATGTTATCATCTTTGTCTACAACTTTTGGGAGGGTGTGATACCCGTGAATGTCGAGGTGGACTAATCACGGGAAAGTCGTGGAGTGATATTTAGTTGTGGAATTTCAACTACGTATCAAATTAAATTTTTTAATTGAGTTCCATTAAAAAGGATCACGTTTATATTTAAATGAGGAAAGGATTTTTTCTTTATGTGAAATATTAAAAAGGGTGGAAGTGTATTATTGTACTATGAAGGTAGTATATAGCAATGAGTTAGCATTGATTTTCATATTAGTTTTCTGTTGACTTGAAAAATTTATATCAGTTGTAATGTTCAACATAACAAATAAAAATATTTATTTTTTAATATAATAAAAATAGTATTTTTTTAACTCATTAGTCAATAAATTGATAGTGTTATTGCATCCTTCACATATTTTGAGACCTTAAATTAATGAGAAAGTACAATTTTACCTTGGATTAATGAGAAAGTACAGTTTTTTAACTCCTCATCCTTATCCATTCATTGACGTGTTCCTCACGAACTGAAGTCGGGCCTCGATCCTTCCACTCTTTCCATTCGCTCTACTCACCTATTACGTATAATCTACTCGCTTATGCCATTTCATGCAACTACACAGTGGTCGGTGTTGGGGATTGGCATTCGGGGAAAAAATCTCGGAAGGGGAAGCATAAGAAGCCTACAAGGTTTGTGCCTGAGAGGCTGAAGCCCTCGACTGAGATGCCTGCAGTGGGAGAAGCCGTGAATGATTCTATTCCCAAGGTGAAATATGAGGGGACTTTTAGTAATACTTGATGTAATCTTGTGGTGGGGATTATTGTAAACCGATGAGTCAGTATCTGTGGAGTTTTATGTGTGAATTAGGTGAAGCTCGGTACTTTAATAGGACTTTTGTTATAGAATTGGAGGTTTGTTTGTCTAGGTCTAATAATCTGGGACACCAAGATGAACCAGGGAAGGATTTCAGATTTTATTTTGATTTCGAGCACTTGAAGGAATCGACCTCTGTGATAGATTAGGCCCATTTCTGGATGGACTGGAACAAGTGGCAGAAGCAATATGGGCTTAATATTAATATAGTGAATGACTTCAAGGTCACCCCAGTGAAACTGAAAGAGGATCAAAACACACTGATCTGGAGGACGTTTGATGGTGTGGAGCCGGATAACTACTGGTACCGAGTCTATGAAGGTGAGATGAAGAATGTGATACAAAGCCCTTGGGATCTGATCTGTAAGTCTAGAAGGATGATGGAGATTGTGTCAGTGATCAGTACTAGAATGAACTGGGATTTTGATTCAATTCACGTTGTTAGAGGGGAGAAGGCCAAAAACAAAGATCTATGGCCTAATCTAGACCAGGACACAAGTCCTGATGCCCTGCGGGAGAAACTCAGGTATAGAATAGACGAGAACAGGGATGTGTATATTGCCACCAATGAGATGGACACCAGGTTCTTCGAACCCCTTAGAAGTACTTACAAGCTTCATTTTTTGGATAAGTTCAATGACCTCTAGGATGAGAATAGTGAATGGTATAATGAGACCATGGTTCTGAGAAATGGGAAGCATGTTGAGTTTGATTGGTACTTGAGAGTTGAGGTTGATACTGAAGTGTTCTATAGAGGCAAAAAACAGATCAACACATTTGGTGATCTCACCAAGGATTGCAAATATGGCGCTAGTACTTGTTCATCTTGAAGACAATGCCACATTGCTAATGTAGTTGTCGACGGGTTTTGGATTTACAAATCCTTTCTGCAAGGTTTTTTCCATTCATTTTGTATTCGATTCCTTTTAGAAGGGAAGAATTTAAGCCAAACAAGCAAGTATTTTTCTGTTATGAGTAGGATATGTAGCATTGTGCCTAATTTCAGTTTTATTTTTGTTATTGACCTCTGAAAAGTGTTTCGTTCAGCACAGATTACTTCCAAGTAGATTCTCAAGTGATGTTAGTCTTAAAACTGTATTTGGCAGAACAACTCAAGAAGTTGAATAAGTTTTAGTTGTCAAGACAATAGATCACCAGGCAAATGTATTGTCTTACTTATAGTTTAGAGTAATGATACAAAGAGATGATTCAAGAGCATGCCATTCTATTTTTTTTTCGTTTCGATGCCTATTTCTCTGATTGATTTTTTAATGTCAAGTGGTTTAGGAGTTTTAGTTGCAAAATTCTGCAGCAATCAAAGATGATCTGTGTTTCAAGTCCATGAGCCTGTTGAAATTAGACTGTCTTTGTAAATTATTTTATAGATTGGTTAGTCTCAAATGAAAAAAAAATGCTTGATATACTCTGCACCTTTTGGGTTTGTTTGGATTTGGTGTTTCACTCATGATGCAGAGGATGTGGCTTATTACGTAAATGTCATTCTCACTGATATGTGATGATGAGCTTATCTAGTTGGAGTCATAGTATAAATACATAATGTAGTTTAGTGACAATGTTTATAGTCAAATCATAGACCTCAATGCCAACTGAATGCTGACCTCAGTACAGGAAACCTTTACATTAAATTACCTGAGAAGCTCACCTATGGCATGTTTTAGTTTAAAAGACTATTTTCCTTACAATTTTGTTTTTAGAAAATCTTCACTAGCCATCAGTTTACTAAGGCCATTTTGCTCTAATGTGCTTTCATTGCTCAAATGTTGATATCTTATCCTTAATTATGTTGGTGCTAAAATTTTTTTGACTTTGTTTTGGTCTTTGTTGAGTATTCCATAGCTACCAAAGACAACTTCATAGGGTACAAAGAGCTACTGGATCTTGCTTCATTTTAGGTAATTGGAAGTTTTGTTTCTTTGGCAAGATATAGTAAAAGAAGATTCTTAAAATAACTCAATATGTATTTTAAGAAGATGGATATATTAGTCAAAATAAATTTTTTGATTTATTTTTTATAGAGTCCAATGTGAAGGCCTTTCAATAGCTGTCTTAATTTATTAGCTTATGCAAATTGACCAAGTGAGGACCAATAATTATAGATCGTATTAAGTCAAAAGCTTACATTGTAATCTGGGTGGTAATGATGGGTTGGAGACATATCTATTGGTGTATCCAGTTTAAAACATATAAAGGTCTGAGTCCTAACAGTCTTAGGCCTCAAACGTTCCATACTTATTAGCCACCCATGTTCTCACTATGGCTTGGGGGTCCAGCAATTAATGCAAATGTTTGTTGAAGGCGGTAACCAAAACCAGACAAGTTATACTTTGGTGCCAAAATCCAGGCCTCAAACATAAGTCCATGTTGTTAGAATTTGGGGTTCTCTGTATATCTTTCTCTTCATCTCCTACATAAATGCACCTAACTTTACTATTTAAAATAATTTGTAACTTCAGAGGTGAAAGAAGAGGAGGGTCAAAATCATATGATAGGGATGTTTTAATATGGCTTCTACATATTAGTTTAGCAACCTAGAGGTCCTGTGGAGTTCCATATTTCCCAGCAAGGGCTACCAAGTAATTGAAGGAGCAGTAACGACTTTTCATACAAATTTGTGGTCCCATAGCATCTAGATTTTCCTAACTACCCAATTCCAAGCAGAGTTTTAGGATGCATTGGATTTCCTTGAGAAATAGTTGGAGTCACCTGGCTATCAACAGGGATTGAAAGAGTTCAAGTGTCACTTGAAAAGTTTTAGTTTCTAAAACAAGCTCCTTTCTAGAATTATCCAAGAAGAGCTCCTCTAACCAGTAAAGATCCTAGTTTCCAGGGAAATCTGATCTTTCTCTTTCAGCACCTATGGTAATGAATCTGGAAATTCTGTAAATTATGGTCTTACATCAACTCTATGGATAGATTCCCCAAGGCCAATAAGATTCGGAGGCTATTGGGTACAACATAGAGCTTTGCATAAATAAAATGGTACTAGCCTCTGGAACATTACATTTTTGAAAATTGCAATTCAGTTCTTATCATTGTAAATTTGTACAATGTAAAGATGATATTAATTCCATAACAAGGGAAAGACTAATCACAAGGATAAATTTGGATAAATATAACCAGTTTCATATTTCTTGGTGTGGATTTCAAGTATCAAATGGGGAGGAAGATAGTGAGCCTCCTAGAGAAGCGTGGAGGGAGGTTGAGTTTGAGTTTGAGGATGCTAGTTTATCTTTAACATATGTAATACTTGGCACTTCTGCCTTCATAATTGCATGGCACACTCACACATCTTGGTATCTATGATTAATGAGGCATTTCTTCTCGCACTGGTTGGTGCCTTTTATTGTTGTAGAATAAATAGTATATGATGTTGGAGATGCACTATATGGTGGTTACCATAGTGTGAGGGGCAGGTCTGTGTTAATTTGTCTAGGGTTTTCTACGGAGGCATACATACCATACCCCCTTTGGATTTGAACTTGTGAGTCTATGACTTATTAGGAGGAAACATATGTTTTTAACCATTAAAGTCGACGTTGTCTAACTGTTTTACAAAATGTCTTTTTTTGCCAAAATCCGACGACATAAATCTGCACGAAATCACTATTTTTTGTTGTTTAAAGTCCATTTCTAAATGCAAAAATGGATTCAACATGCTAAAAAACCCCTGGGGCACTCGGATTATACAGAAATAATCACTCAAATATGTGGATCTAACAATTTCTTGCCAAATTTCAGGCAAATGTTCTCCAAAAACATCGCCAAAAAAAAATCATTTCGTAGAACATTTAGACTACAGCCCAAAGCTTAAAATAAACAAATTACAACCAATATATTTAAAGGTTTTAAATCATTAATGTAAAGGTTCAAACCCTTCTCTCTCCATGTTAAAGTGGGTATTTGTTCCAAGTGAATGTGGAGTTGAGGTTTATAGCTTTCTCGAAATTGTTCAAAAGCTTTTACAAATATACAAACGAGGTTTTAGATAGTTACCAAAATTGTTTAAACTCTTGCAATGCTTCTCACTCCTGGTATGGATTGTAATCGTGGAATTGACAATCTGTATCCAAATCTCAAGGAATTGATCCATTTTGAATTCGAAATGGATAATATTCCCTGATCTGTTTTGACATGTACAGGATCCCTATGTGTATAGGAAAGATATCTTCTCTGATAAGAAAAATTAAAAAAAAAAGGACTTGCGGAATTTTTAAGGGTGCAAGCTCATTTTTGGAGGAAAAGAGAGGGGAGGGCAGGGGGTGCACGTTACTTTTCCACTCATCCTAAAACATAAACAAAGACCTAATCCTCTTTTTTGAACAAATTTTGAGATCACTTGTTGTCATTGAGAGAACATGATGGCAAATTGACAATAACATTTGGAGAGAAGTAGCATGGTTATAACACACATTTGGAGAGCATAGTCCCCATTTAGATAGAAAATTGGCATACCAACACTCCCATTTGGCAGGTTTGTAATCCACAGTTGAATACATACCTGTTAAAATTGTTTTTTGGTAGGCAGAAAGCCCTCATTTCTTTTTCATTTTCTTTCATATTCCTTCTTCCTTTTCTTGTGTATTTTTCCAATGGCCTCATGTTCATAAGATGGTTGTGGATTTTGTGGTGGGAGAAGTGGAGGAGGGAGAGGGGATGGTGAAGAAAATGAGTAGAAATATCCTGTTGATTCTTTTTCATTTTCTTTCATATTCCTTCTTCATTTTCTTGTGTATTTTTCCAATGGCCTCATGTTCATAAGTTGGTTGCGGATTTTGTGGTGGGAGAAGTGGAGGAGGGAGAGGGAGAGGGGATGGTGAAGAAAATGATCAAAAATATCTTGTTGATTCCCCTCTATGGAAGTACATGACACCCATAGGGAAGAAGGCAATTTTTTTGATGGAAGTTACTTGTGGATTGCAGTGAGTACAAGATGAATTATACAGGGTCCTATAGTAAGGCTAAAGTCCATTTTATTCATATTACCAAAGGAGAAGTTGAATTTTTCATTGTTGTCTCCCCAAGGGAAGGCACAYAGTTTCAGAAGGAACCTGATGAAACACAATTGCCCAAGGAGGAAAGAAGCAGCARCAAGCACACAGCCTCAAAAAGGGGACAAAAAAGTTCCCTTAATTGTTGAAGAGGCTTGCAAGAGACTGACATGTTTAACAGGTTGATTACTCTTTTTTMTTTTTTGTCCACAACGCCTTTTATGATCTGTTCCACTGGAGGATGCGGAGGTTGAAAACACATGGAGTAGACTAGTTATCACGTTTATAATTTTGTATTCCTAGAGGTATAGGAAAACTCTGAGTTTTGTAATTTTCACATTCATCATTTTGACATATTATAATATGAATATATTTGATGTTGAATTTGCCATGATGTAATTTTGACATTTTTTGGTTTTGTTTGTGATTTTAAAAGTAGTATGATGTGTGGCATATGGAATTTGTATGTTGCAATCCACATCTAATGACACATCACATTGTCCCCGCTCTTCATCAATGTTGTCAAATCACAAAATTTGATCAACAACCTTTCCCCTCCATTAATTTTTGTAGCGTGGGATAAGGATTCATTATATACTTTTTTTTTCTTCCTCATTTAATCAAAATTTAAATTTGGTGGTCGGAATTTACAGTTTGATGGAAAATTGTGATTTCATCTTTGCAAACTATGTGATTTTGGATTAATTTCTGAGGCAGTACATCGCAGCATGCTGCTCTTGTTAAAGGAAGAGGTGATGTTTTTAAATCAAAGATTTTTTTAACACTTTTTTCTTTTTTAAAACCTTTTAATTAAAATTTATATTTTGGGGTTTTAACATTGAATATAATATTATTTCTCCATTTTTAAAAGAGATGAGTTTAGTATAAGCTACAGGTTGGGTGGTTTTTTGTGCTAATAGCCAAGATAAAGAGATATAAGTTTGAGGTGGAKAAATTTAGGGGMAAGGGTAGCTTTGCGCTATGGAAGCTCAARATGTGGGATMTTCTTGTGCAACAAGGATTTCAAAATGTGTTGACCAACAAGCATCACAGACGAGGATTGGAAAGATCTAGATCCAAGAGCCCCTAGTACCATTCGTTTGTGTCTGGAACATGAAGTGTTGTTTAACATCGTTGAAGAAGAGACAACAATAGGTTTGTGGAACAAAATGGAGAGTCTGTATATGACAAATTCCTTACAAAAAAAATATTCTTGAAGAGGAAGTTGTATAGATTACGGATGAAACAAGGTACGAAAATTGTTGATCACTTGAATTTTTTCAATACTCTCATTTCTCAATTATCTAGTATGGACGTAACATACAAATATGAGGAGAAGGTGATTACACTACTGTGTTCATTTCCTAAGTCTTGGGATCATCTGGTCACAACTATGTGGTTTAGCTCAACAAATTCCATTGATTGTGATAGTGTTGTGGGAGTTTTGTTGTTTGAGGAAATGAGGAGGACATCCAGTAAGGAAACCTCAACAATAGAAGCAATGGTGGTTAGAGGTCGATCTACAGAAGGAGGGAAAGGTCAGAAAGGTACAACTGGGTCTAAGTCAAAAGACAGTAAGGGTAAAGGAAAATCTTGGTTCTATGGCAAATCTGGGCACCTCAAGAAGGATTGTTGGAAAATAAAACAAGCATCCAAAGAGGACTTCAAAAAAGAAGCAAATTCAACTATAGGTATGGTTGATGAAGTTTTGTTTGTCTGTTGTGTCTCACCACCTGTGTTCACATAGAACATATAGGGAAGGGATGGTTGAGTCATCGTGAAATAATAAATAAATAAAAAATGTATTTACTTTGGAGTTGTAAAAATTATTGATTGCATGTAAATGGGAATATGTATGTAAGACTTGGATAGAAAGGCGTACCCCTGGTTTATGAGGTCACCTATCAAAATTTTAGACACATATTTAGGTATATTGAATATGTGGGGGGGCATATATGTTGGGTTAACCTTGACTTAGTGAAAGAGTTAATGAGTTAAATCTATTTTTTAGGTCAAAGCAGGTGGTTTTTTGGGTCTATGTTTTTTGGGTATCCCGTGGTATTGTGTCCATGGATTGCATGTAATGAATCCTATAAAAGGCTTGGTGAACTCCATTGTAAATGGTCATGGAGTTAAGCGGTGAAAGCTTACCTGGCCGGATTTGGTTAAGGGAATGTTCGTGTTAAGGTGGAGCATTGAGACTCCAGTGTAAAGTACCTAGAGGTGAGCGACAAAGATTCACTTGGGTTGGCCTGGATAGATTTGGTTAAATTTGTTTGAATGCAAAGTTAGAGGTGGAGCAGTGTGTCCAGGTTATAAAGGTGGGTCTATAGAAAGAAGGATATGTTTGTAGGTCAATCAAGTGTTTGAGAATATATGATGAAGGTAGGTTCATATCCATGGAACTTATTGCAAGGAAGTTGTGATCGAATATGCATGTTCATTAATGCCAATTTGTAGCAATAGCTATGGTAAAAAGCAATTGTTCTATGTGGTAACTCGATCACCATCAGTTGCAAAAGACAGGAATATTCTAGAAGAGGTATGAACATCTCATTTGGTGACTACTCAAATGTAAAATTATTTGGTTTTGATTCTTATGATTTTATCAGCATTATAAGTAGGACCTAAATCAAATAGGTAGATCTTTGATATGGTGATGATGTTAATGTATATGGACTGTGGGATCCTACTACCCATGGACTCATCATGGACACATATGCAATGTTTGATGAATCTCCTTTTATAAAATCAAACATAGTAAAAGATGAAAGGTTCAAAGCATGACTGGTAGTAGAAGAGTATTTGGAAGGTATTGATTTCCATGAAATTTTCTCACCAGTTGTTAAAATCTTGTTTCTATTCATGTTATGTTAGCAATATTTGTGTTAGTACAACTAGATGTTAAAATTGTTTTACATGAATTTTTTTGGATAAGGGGATGTAATTCAAACAACCAGAATGGTTAGTTCAGAATCGCAATAGAATATTTGTTTGAAAACTCAAGAATCATTGTATGTCCTGAAGCATGTTAGGAAAATGCTACAAGATGTTTGATTCCTTCATGGTGAGCCAAATTTTATAGCTAGTCAATATAACCATTGTGTTTATGGTATATTCATTAGCTTGATGTTATATGTAACTTATGCTTGTTGCAAGCACAAGAATGGTTGAGGTCAACGGGTTGGCTCAGTCGGTTAGTACATTGTTATGAAGGATCTCAGAGTAGAAAAATAAATATTGGGTATGGAAATACATAGAGACAAGAAATATGGTAAGCTTTGTTACCACAACAGAAGTGTGTGGTGAAGATACTCACAAAATTTTGTGTGAATAATGTGAAACCGGTAAAATCCCTTTGGCTTTCCACTATAAGTTTTCTTTGGCTTTATGTCCTAGATGATGAAGAAGAAAAGGGTTATATATCTCAAGTATTATATGCTAGTAGGAAGTTTGATGATTGAGATGTTAAATGGTCATTATTTCACATGCAGTTGGTGTTGTGAGTAGACACATGGAAAAACGAGGTGAAGAGGATGGAAATGGGTGCTTGAAACATAGAAGCACAAGTATGGCCTACAATGGTTGCAGTCATTTAGTCTATGGTTATGATTCATGAGATTTGGACAAGAGAAGACCTACCTCAGGTTATTTCTTGCAAGAATGCAAGGATCTATTGGTAGTTTGGACAAGTACAGGATGAGGTTTTATGTGGTGGTCAAAGTGTTTCTCATTTGACTAATAGTCCAACGTATCAAAATGGACAAGTGCATTAATTTATAAGACAGGTTATTGATGGAGGCAGAATGGTCCATACATGAACGAATCGGGAATACATGTTCATGTAATAGTATTGTCAAATAAGTTGTGGAGATGTGATGGTGTTTGGCTTCTCTTGGCTTGTAGGAAAGGTGATGAATAAATTTGGGCATGGTATATCAGGTAAATTGTTGTCAAGGTTGAGATTTTTGGAAACATGCCAATGAATTTTCCATGAGGACATATGCACATGCATGTAGCTATATTTAGATTGTGTATGCATGCACTCTTTAATAAACAGGTTGCTTATCTATGTGATCTATTTATGATCAATTTGTGTAATTGTGTGATACATGCTATATATATGAGCATACCCATAGAGGTGAAAGTGCAATGCAATGCAATGTGTGAGCAAGATGCAATATTGTGGAGTGTGTGATGATGAGAGGATGGTTGTATGTTGATGTTGGCTATTGTAATTCTCCCTTGAATAATAGGAATATCGATTATCATTTCCCTATGGTTTATTCTCGTATTGGGTTTCCATGTAAATTATTGTGTCAATTGTGTGATTGATGATGTGTTTTTTTTTTCTTCTGATTTTTATGCTCTATGTATGCCTTGTTTTGCTTCTGTTGCCTAACAATTACAACTAGCCAAGAAAGATTGCAATTCATGACTTTCTCATCTGCCTCTATAAGTTACAAATTTATACACATCCTTTATATTTACAAGAAACTACTGTAATAAAGTTTATGAATTAAGGAAATTTGTTTTAACAAGTTGAAATAATCTCCAGATATGTACAATCTACTAGAGAGAATAAAGGAAACCACCTTATCCTCAAACACATGATAATTCGTTGTCATATTCAACAACTTCACGTAATTGTCATCTTGTTAATTTGTCGTCTACATTGAATGTTTCCACTTTGAATACTAATTATTCCAACAACCGAACACAAGAGCATGGTATTATAAGTGTCATGATCCATTTAATAAATTTTAGTTAATGTCGAGGAGAACATATCACAGTGGATATAAGTAACACAATCATAACACTAAGGGTGGTTGGTATAAGAGGGTCAATCTCATTTTCAAGGTGGTTTTAAGATGGAGAACTTAGTATATAATAAAAAGTGTGGAGAAGATAATTATTAATAACTAGCATGCCCCCAGAAGGGCAAATGGGAATGCTCAAAATATTTAAGGGAGGTTTTCATATTAATGTTGTTAATTGGAATCATAAAAACATTGAAATTAAAACTATTTTATTGGATGTTGGTCCACTATTTTGATGATGACCTTCTACAATTGGTTAAAATATTTTACAATTTGAAAAGAAATAGTGTAAATTCTCATAGAATCAAGAACCTGGTATACATCCCCCTAAAAGGGGAAGGAGAGTAACAAAAATGTGAAAAGAATAATTATTTATGCATATAATTTTAGTTCTTTGCATTTGAATAGGAACAAAAAAGGAGATACAAAAAGGCCTTACCTACATCTCCGCCTCTAGTTCCATATCATTAAAATAAGTGAAGAGGATACTTGAGAAGTTGGAAGAATGCACTTACCTTTGGAAGGTTGAGGAGACTTCAGAAGATAGAAGAATTCACTTACATTTGGAAGGTTTCTTGCAAGGGGGCACAATCAGGCTTCTTACAACTACAAAGTATCCGGCACACAATCGTAAGCCTACAACCACAAAGCATCCTGTATTGAAATGAGAGTAGATCGTGCATTATCTTAAAAATAATCTTTTATTTTATCTGTTGTGAAACATAAATTAAAAGAGCCATGAGTGTGGTGTTGTAACATGCTTTATATAGTGCTCCCAAAATTGTGCTTACATTCATTATTTTTTTTATTGGAGTGACCTAAACTAATGAAGAGATTTAATCAATAAAAAATAACTATAACCAAACATATTATAAATATTGCACACACTGTAAAAAATCACAGCAATTAATAAGAAATAAGAATTGGCATGAAAGTAGCAATAAAGAGAACATGGAAGATGAGAAATAAATCCACTTCAAATGTGAAGGAAATAAATTTTATGAACCCAATGTCCACATAAATGCTATTGTGTTTCCTCTTTTTGATGCACATAGTATTCAATAATAAAAATAATTGAGTGCCAAAGGCATGGGCTCAAGTTACTTCATTTCCCCAAGTGCAATATTGTCTCTACAAGGACACATACCAAACCACCATAGACAACAAAAGAGAAGGGAAAATTGGTATCCACCATACACTACAAAAAAGGAGGGGAATTTGGTATGTGGAACTTAGAGATGAATGTATTAAACCAATGATTTCCTTTCATTTTCTCTCTTATGGTGAATGTATGGAACAGGGATGATTTTAAGGATGAGAATTTATTTTAAAATGTAAAAACCTTGGTGAATCTTACGAACCCTTCATATGCCAACTATAAATGTTTGGCGATATTTTTGTAAAAATATTCAAATTTCTAAGGATTTTATATAGTTTGTATAAAATTTTGACGATTTTTGAGGTAAACTAATATTATCCTATAGAATTTGGGCGAATCATTTTTAGAATAGCAAATATTTTTTTGGGAAAAACCATGGAAAATTAGCTCATGAGCAAAATTTAGCCCCTAAAATCATCCATGGTATGGAAACAAACCAGACAAGACCAATTCTACAATTACATGAAAAAATATGAAAAAAATGTGGCAACTGATGATTTGTTTTTCAAGTTCTCTCATGAATTGGCTTTTTGACATATCTCCAACATATATAATTAGATATTTGCTCCATTTTGTTGTAAAAAACTAAAGGCCACGTAATTTAACCCAATCTAAATATAATAATATAACATATATTTGATAACATTGACCTTTATAATGCATGTTACAATTCGTTTATTTCTAATATATGAGGTACATAAACAAGATATATAGAGCCTCCTCAACAAACATAGTCTTATTTATAACCAATTTTTAGCTTTACAAATAGGTTGTGTTCCACATGATTTCTAAATTTACCATTACATGAACTTCGAAGTGTTTGCTCAGAGTTTTTTAAAAAAATATTTGAAAAATTTCTAATATTGTCATTAGGAAACTTGCCAAACACAAGAAATTTCAAGTTTCAGGTTCCATTCAAGTAATGTATGGTGAAATGATAAATTATATACATTAACTTGATACAAATTTGCATATGCAATAAGGAATGCAATTGACTCAAAAGTAGCCCAACATCAAATAGTGCATGATCTGTTTTTTTTTCCATCCCCAAACCTAGACTGAATCCCATAATAAGGAAAAGAGACCCTTGCATCCTATCATACTGAAGCAGAGGAAATACACCAACAAATGTAGACATGCTAGCTTTTCTTTCTTTTGCTTGGAGGAGAAACTCACATGTGTCTGCTTCATCCAAGTAATGTATCATTGGATGATGTACAACTATTACTATTTTGTAAGCATGAAAGGATATAGAAAACCCATTGAAACAAAAGGGACCTAGAACTTATTTAGGAAGATGGAATAACAAGTTACTTGAAATACAATATATGTTAGAGGAGGGCCCATGCCCCTATAAAGAGCCAAAGGGCCTTATGTTTTTAAAATATTCTTCAACATTCCTAGAGCCAAGGGCGGTGGCATTGCTAGTGTCATCTCCCTGGGTTGTTGTAAATGATTTTTGAGAGTATCAAGAGGGTGCCTTGCAAAGACACTTCCCATCCCAACAAACCTATTATCCCCATTTTGTGGATAACTAAGGATAATATGTCTCGAGGGCCTCAGCTTGCAAATATGGAGTGTCGAGAGACTACATGACCAACAATACCCTTTTGCACAATTGGAAAACCTTCTCACCACCACAGATGGTCACAAATTTCCAAATGGCATCCACCACATCAACTAGCTTCCAGAAGGTAGTGGGCCTTTCTCCATGAGGTACAAGTTAGTATTATGGTTGGAATCATTTCAATATTTAAGCCAATCGAATATGTTATATGTTAGATTGCTCTAGATATCATGATATATGCTTGGACATTATGCCTTTTTCCCTACTTCACCTTGTTTGTTGACATTGTGCCCTGGGAAGTGGTATTCCTTGGCAATGGGTTTGATACTAGGAACTCCCTTAAAGAGCCATAATATTGTTTCCGACCATACTTACCACTTTCCATAATTTTTCCCCTCCATTTCCTTATCTCTTGGGATTTTAGGGTGTACTGGCCAAAGAAGTGGTTCTCCCTCATTCTGTGGGAGGAAGGGTTTGAACGCCCAGAGGGATTGATGTTGGGTAAAAGATAAAATCCTTGTATGAACCTTCCATATTATTTGCCCAAGGATCACCCAAGAAATCATTGAAACACTTATATTTGAGTAAAGAGGACCCACAATATAATAAAGAATGCTCAAAAGGTTAGTTGAAGGATATGAGGTCCCATCACAAGCTGACCTATCACGTCCATGAATGTCTAGTGGTATGACATTTCCATCATCTGGTCACCAAACCAAGGTAATGGATCTCAGTTGCGTGGATGAGGGAAAGGGGGTCTCATCACGAGCCAACCTTCTCATTTCCACTAGGTATGTGTGGGTGAAATTGTCATATCTGGCCACCACACCAGGTAAGTGACTTTCAAACTCTCCTTAAAATTATGAAAGAATAAAATAATGGAAAATAATGGGCTTGGAAAAAGTGCATTGCAGACTAAGGTACCACACACCCTCTACAAAGGCACCCATGAATGAGACACTATGATCCCTTGTATGTCATGAGCCCTATGCCCATTGAGTCTTGACCCCAACCACTTCACCCACTTTACATATCTTAGAGAGGGATCTCTTAGAAAATTGCCTTGACCTAGGGAAAKATATACCCAATAGGACACCTCATCAACCCTCCCATATTCAATATTGACAATTCACATAGTGTCTTTTAGAAATTAATTTTTTGATATAGTGATATTTGATGCACATTCTTGGGTGGCTCATTTATTGATTGGATTAACTTATCATGATGTTATGACTTGATATCCTTGGAGGGAATTCTCATTTGTCTTTGCAGGACCTACTTGGTGGACAATTTTGGGAGAACAAGCCTAGCTTGGGCTTCCATGGGGCTACAAGCCCACAGGGTGGATGCCAAGGGCCCGCATGTCAGATGAGAAAGATCAAACTTGAAAGGAATTGAAAATGAATTGGATGACATAACCTATCCCCCACATGCCAAACATTTTTCTTAGGAGAGGAAAATGTCACTCCTAGAGGCATGATGTCACCTACGGGGGTTAGGGCTTGGTGGTGAGGTGACATACATTAGCACTTGGACATTTTGAAGGGTCTTGAGCCTTCATCATGAAGAAAGTTGTTGGATGCTTGACATGTGACTTTGGGAATCCTCTTTACTCCTCTCCATCACCAACGACCTACTCCAAATTCCAAAATGTCCCCTAAAGGGGTGGCGTCCTACTAAAATTAGGGTTTTATTTGTGAAAAATTGAAACTTTAATGAATTTTTTAATATTACTTTGTTAGAAGGGGAAATATTAGGATTTTTGACCCCTATTCTAGTGGTTTACCCCTTAATATAAGGACAAATCACCTTAGTGACATTTAGTATAAATAAGAGATAATAAGATCTCATTTGAACATAACTCTCCATTGTGAGAGGCTATTGGACTAAAATGTTTTCTAGCTATGAGCATTCTCTCTCTCTCTTTGCACTTGTCTTGTTTTTTCTTAGCTATTGGTGGAAAAGTGATGTGTTCGGCTTGAAATCTCTTTCTCTTGCATGTGGATGGTCTAAATCTTGGAGATAAGTGTTTGTTCAATGTTATTTATGAATTTGGTAAGAGAAATGTGCATTTATTGTATAGTTATATTGCTTTAAATTCTATAATTTGTCACTTATCAAACCCTTGGGAGAAGTATAAGGGCATACACCCTCCCCATGGTATTTTCATTTGCTTGTTTTGAAGGAGATTATTATGCACAAGTTTCCATGGAGAATAACAAGGGTGTACAACCTCCGAGGTATTCTTGTTTTGGTTTGCAAAACCTTAGGAATTACAAGGGCGTACACCCCCACGGAATTGCAAGTCAAATATTTTATCCAAGATTAACTTTTGTAAGGTTTATTGTTGTTTAAGGAGTTTTTTTCCAAGAGAAATACAAGGGTCTATTAACCCCTTGGCATGACCCAAAGAAGTCTAGATATACTTGGGTACTACAAGGGAGTACATACGAAAGGCTTTAGCTAATATTCTTCATCTCTTTAACCCCATTTCCAAATAGTTTAAGGCACTAATCAATTTCAAGTTGCATTGGAGATAAAAAACAATTGCCTCGACAAACTTGAAATTTCAACCATTGCAAGATTTCTCTTTTGGATAGTGATCTTGATGCCTTGGGGATTTTTCCTCCCTTAGGGAGTCCCTTTTCTTCCATGATTTTGCGTTGGTGTAATAAATTGTTTCATATAGACTTTAGGCTACAAAAAACCCTAACCCTAACCTTTAATATTTCACTAACTAGCCCCTATCTTTCTTCCAATTTTCGGCCACTATGTCTCCTAGCCAAGGCACACGTTTTGGTCCACTTAGAACTAACATTTGGCAACTAACTTTGCTGATAATTTACCTAGTTAGCTACAGCCATAGGTCTGCAATTTTCTACATAAAATTCAGACTTGTGACAACCTTAAACCATTGACCAGTTCCTAGCCTAAACCTAGCTATTTTCCAACCTAACTCACCTACTAACTAGCTAGTCAATCTAACATATCAAAGTAGCTTTATTGTAACATTTATTGTTGATTTACTAACTTGTATGTTGTTTTATTTTAGGGACAACAAGCTTGACTTGTTGATACATTACTATACTTGGTTGGGAAAATGTATTTTCTTTTGTCTTGGGCAAGTACAAGTGCACCCACAACTATCTCTTTACTTGTTATCCATTTACCTCTCTTCACTTACCATTTTCAACCAATCATTTATTCCATCACTTGAAATTCCGGGGGACTTCTCCTTACATTTCCCTTCATCCCTCTCCTTCCCCTAGGGTCACTGGGATCGCTCCATAGAGTGACCTATTCACCCTTGAAGTGCAGGACCTACATCAAGGTGAGATTGGGTGTAGGATTCCAAAGTTGTAGCACTTTATTTTGTGGTTGGGTCGGACTTTTCCCAATCTACAACTTTTTCTATAACATTTTGACACCACTTCCGAGGAGGATTTTGAATCCTCTTTGTTCCCTAAATGACACTTTTGGCAAGTCTCTTTCCCAAATCCTTCACCCTGAGGTTGCCTGACAAATCCACTCCAAGAACCTACCCATTTTACTTTGACAAACCTTCTTCAAAGTTTTTCTGGCGACTCGACAATTTCCCGAACACACCTTTCCATTACTTATCATTCCCCTTCTCCCCCCTTTCATCCTTTGATAAGCATTTCTCTCCCACAGAAACTCCCTTGAGGTGTTCTTCTAGTTGATGGGACTATGTGATGCAGGAGCATTGCCATTAGCACCAAAGGAGGCTGAGTGGAGGACAGCTTAGAGCCAACATGCACAATTAAAGTTGGTTTTTATCCCAAGGAGGGTGCATCATCTTAAATTTTTGAAACATTGTAATTAAAGAATTTTTTAATATTTGGAGGCTTGAGCTATTGTATAAGATTGCCAAAGATTGTACTTTCCTTAATAGTCTATAGGATTGTACAAATTTCGATCTCATCTCTTATCTAGTTTTAAATGCTCATTCATTGTAATATGCCTTAGTAGATGCATGTTTTAATTTTGATAGGATAACACTAAGGTAGTCTAGAGGAAAAACTCGAGAATCTCCTCGTGTATAAATATATGTAATCTATTCCCAAATGAGGATACTTAAGGTTATGATAGAAAGAGGTTGTTGTGTTTTAGTATTGTTGTTGAATCTCATTGTTGAAGATGCTAAGAATTGTATGATTCCATGTACATACTTTGTTGAATGAATATAAGCAGAAAGGTTTCATTCCAAATGCATGGTGATATTTATTTCTGACTTGATTGAGTAAATGTTATGTTATTTTCTTGTTGTGGTTGATTATGCTCATGTGTATGCATTTCTTAGTTAGACAGAGGAACTATTAATGTTTTTTTAAGTTTCAATTGTTTCTCTTCTAAGAGCTCTGGTGTAAGGAGTGCACAACGCTCACAAAGTGTGCGAAGGATGAGTCAATTCTGACTCAAAATCTGAGGTGAGATAATGTGAAACGTTGCAAGGGTAAGTGCAAGGAGTGCACAGTTGCTCGGAGGAGAGAAAATAATTGAAAACAAACACATGCAAGGTGTGCACTAGCTAGTACTAAGAAAAGTGTTGAGGAATTATCGCGAGAGGCGAACACAAGGAGTGCGTAGTGAGATTTTTTAGAAAATCTCTACGTCTAAAATTTTACAATTTCAGAGGAGAGAAAAGGGAGGTGTCAGAGGTTCAAATCACCTCAAGGAACAAATATCAGAAGAAATAGCTACCAAACTACTTTGGAGAGAACTGCTTATCTGGTTTGAAGGTCAAATGGAAGAGATGTAGTTGATCAGAGTCGAGATCTCTTGTGACCGTCAGATCTGGAGATGTGGCACAGAGTTTAAACCTTTAAGACTTAATACTTTGTGAGTCTGAAATAAATTTTGTGTTGAAGGAAAAGGAGACGAAATTCCCATAGTTCTGAATTCTGAAGTCGATCTAGATTGTTGGTCAAAGGGGGACATGTGTCAAAAGAATACACAAGGTCCGGAAGCCAAGATCCCTAGAGGAACAGAGAGATTGTTTCAATAATTCACAAGACACCTAAAGTCCTGAATCATAGAGTAAATCCTAACCGTCCATAGATGGGGGACACATGATGTTGGATCGTGAAGTTAGCACTCCAAAGGATATAGCGTGTTAGGCATCTAGAACTCTCAAAGTCTAGAGTCCTAGAGTGGATCGTGACCATTGGTTGGAGAGGAAGCGTGATTCATTGATTTATGGTTTGTAAGTGTTCGTCAGTCTGACACTCCAACGGATTAGTGAAGTAATACTTTGAAAATCTCTAAAGTCTAGAGCTATCAGGTGGATAGAGGTTGTCGATCTATGGAAGCACGAGGAACCATCTGATCTGGTTCAGAGTTCGACTCTCTCAGTAAGGAAAGTGTTAGAGTGGGCATAATCGTCGAAGCCTGAATTCCCAAATTATTTCCCCACCATAGATTTCAACGAGCATTGCAGACCGTTAATCCTTATAATTTTTAAATGCTCCGTCGCTTCGGATTTTTGGAGAAACAAATTATTGCGTTGTTCAAACTCTCGAAGCCTGGGAGCTCTGAAGTCCCAAATTCTTCAGAGGCTGGAGTTTTTAGCCCATTATTTTGGCCCATGGTCCCTTGTAGGACTTTCCTGGTGCCTTACAGTCCTGAATTGAAGTTTTTTCATTCGGGAAAAAGGGCACAAGGCCTATGTAAATTTTTCTAATGGCTCATCAGGAGCTTGTGAGTTGATTCAACTCCTGATTTCGATTGATCATAGACCATGAGGTTGGGAGGACCCCAGGGAGTGGGTACGGGTCTACATCAAGTGTTATCAGAGCCTGGATTTATCTTTGTCAGAAAAAAAAATCCAAAATCATTCCGCCGAGGAGGAATAGGGAGAGAGCAGGGGAAAATGAAACCATGGGATAACAAATGAGACAATTTAGTACAAGATTACATGCCATGGAGACATCACAGAGAAGGGAAATTGAATTTGGTGACATCAGCAAAGCTGAGAGTGAAGATGTTGAAGCGAAAGAAGTAGTAGGATAACAAGCTGCAGAAGAACGACTATTGAGAGATGTTGTTAAAATGGCAACTAGAGAAAAAATAGAGGTCCCAATGTATGAAGGCAACGTAGATGTTGAGGAGCTACTAGTTTGGATAAGTGCTTTGGACAAGTACTTTGACTATGAGGATTTTGATGAGGAGAAGAAGGTGAAGCATGTTGTTACCATATTGAAGGGACATGCAACGCTATGGTGGGATGAGCTGCAAGCTGACAAGAGATGCAAAGGTAAGCAAAAAATCAAAAGTTGGGATAGAATGGTAGGTAAATTAAATACTAAATTCATACACAAGGACTATCAGATAAATTTGTTTAGGAAGTTACATAACCTAAGACAAAAGTGGTTGACAGTGAAAGAGTACACTGAAGAGTTTTACAGGTTGAACATCAGAAAAGGATATAAGGAGAATGATGAAGAAAACGTTTCTAGGTATATTAATGGCCCAAGATATGAAATTTAGGATGAAATCAACATGATGAAATGAGGACTATAGAAGACTCTCATTAGGTGGCCCTCAAAGCGGAGGAAAATTTGGACAAGAATAAAATCTAGTGAAACAGAGGGAGAGGAATTTCCCGAGAGAAGTTCCAAAAACAAAAACATGAGAATGGAAAGTATTACTATCAAACATAAAGAGGACGAAGTTCCCAAAGTGGACACTATGGTGGAAGAAACTCTTTTGCTCGAGGCAGAGGAAGAGGCAGAGGAGGAGAAGTGAAATTCTATGCCTATGGAAAGAAAGGGAATGTGTATTGGGAATGTCCTAAGAAGAAGAAAAACGAAGGAGGATATGTATTTGTTACATATTCATAATTATCTACATTGTAATTTTGTTTAAATAGAAGTAATATGCACTCTTTTATTAGCAAACTGCATACCCAACATTCAAGCCGTGATCATCACTTGGAGGGGAATGGGTAAGTTTAAATATTTTCAAGGAAAGATTAATTATTTTAGCTCCTAACACTCTCTTCAATAGATATTATACCAAATGTTTCGCTTTGTTTGTATAGGTAGAAAAATGATCCCATTCTCGATTATCCTCACTACTACCAAGAGGGTATTCAGGTCTAAAAAAGGATGATATAAATTAAATCTTGAACCAAGATAACCTTTCTTTTTTCTATGTAATTTTTTAGTGATAATAATAATTCCTTAATGAAGATATTTGATTAAATCTACTAAATTTATTCTCTAATGTAAGGTTTGAACTATAATCCCATGCATAAAAACTATCACTCTGATATTGAAGATGTTCATTGAATCTGTGTTGGCTTTTACCAATAGTCTATTCTATAGGTACCTATGCTTTATATGACACTTATTTATTTCACTATAATTGGAAACTTCAGAATTTCTCATATTTATCATAGTTATTGAATGCCCATAAAATATCATTTATACATACATACATAGTGTGAATTCTAATTTATTTGCTAAGTTACCATTATGGTAGGAATCAAATTCTAGAATACAAAAACTTACAATTCTGAAATTTATATAAAATAGAAAACAACTAATTTAGAATGCTCTAATAAACAATGTATGTATTTAACATATTTTGCATATATCCTTTTTCTCTTGCCTAGGATTTTTCTTGGATCCATTTCCATCACAGCTTTAGAAATCCATGATTTTTAGGGGCTTCAAGTGACAAACCTCCACTTGACAATTTTGTGTTGATTCACACATGTTCCCCACTCAAGGAGTCATAGTGAATTATTTTTAACCTTGTTGTTCCATAATTAAAAATATAACAATTGAATATCTTAATAATACCAAGTATGAATTTCCATAAATATAAATTATTCAAATAAAAATGTTTAATACTTGAGGATATTAAGTAGTGAAAATTAAACTAATAAATGGGAGTACAGTTAAATATTAAATTAAATATATGGGAGTACAGTTAAATATTAAATTAGTGTAAATCTATTTTAAACTCGGATTTATCAAGCATTGAAAGTGATCAAAATTTTGAAGATATTTTTTTTTCATTTAATATAAACTAATAAATGACATAGAATTAAATGATAAAAAAATCATAGCTTTATAAATTTATATCATTTTAAGATATATTTTAAATTATATCATTTAATTCCATTATATCTTTATCATTTAATTAAAATAATGATAAAAAAACATTTTAAAATATAATAGAATTAAATCATAAAAAAAATCATAGCTTTATAAATTTATATCTTATAATTCCCATTATATCTTAAAATAATTCATCCAAATTATATTTAAAATAAAAGTATTTTACTTGAAATTATAAAAAAATTCTAAAAATATATAAAAAATTTAAAAATTAAAATTATTTTACTTTATAAATGATCAAAGTTTTCTTTAAAATATATAAATTATTAAAAATCCTAATATGGGTAAAAAAAACATATCCACTAATTTTAATTTTAATAATTTTAGAGTTGAGATTTTAAAAATTAATAGGATTGGTCAAAGTTTTATAGATCCTTACAATTTTCCATGTATCTTTCAGGATGGTTTTTAGTGATGAAGTAACCCATATTTGTGGTATTTATGGTGATGGCTATACTAACATCTAAGTGATCATAAATTTTGTCAAGATCGCAACCCATTAATGCATTATAGCTTACAGATCTCCAAACTACAGATAACACATACAAGGTTGGCCGAAATCTTAGTGTAACGTGACATAAAACGAGGTTTGTACAGTTCANAACATCTAAGTGATCATAAATTTTGTCAAGATCGCAACCCATTAATGCATTATAGCTTACAGATCTCCAAACTACAGATAACACATACAAGGTTGGCCGAAATCTTAGTGTAACGTGACATAAAACGAGGTTTGTACAGTTCACTTTTGAAGTTTGAAATATGTTGAATTTCTTGTGCATCGATATTTTATTTTAATGGGAATTTAGAGAATTTGGCCATAACTCAAACCCGTTGAAGAAAGAAGTGCATAGGGTTTGACTTTTAAATCCAGAATATATAGGGAACGAACTTCTATATATTTTTGGTAATTACGGTGAAGGCGTATATTTATTGGAGATGGGCACAATTAATGATCTTTTAATCTTAAATTATAATTTGATAGCTACACATTGAAGATGCTGGTATATTCTTAGTCGTCCTCCAAAATCAACGAGTCAGATTTATTGTTGATAACTTCCTTGCATTTATGAATGCATCAATTAACCCGTTTACTTTTTAACATTTACCTAATCATATTAAGAAATTACTGTAACATCTTATGATTTTGCCACGTTTAAATAATTAACCTTTGAGATTACTACGTTTAGCAGGCACTCCTTCAACTTCATTCTTGGAAATTACACGTATTAGACAAGCCACATTTCTATGCTATCACGGATTTAATCAACTGTCCTCCCGTTTCCTTTACCTCGAATTTCCTCAGCTGTAAGCCTTTGGGCTTTCACCAGCAGCTGTGCTAGTCATACGTACAGTTACAGAAATGTGGAAAACGACAACGACTATAACATACTCCACATACGAAACCACAGCCATTCAGTGAAAGAATGTGACTAAAGGATTCAGGAAAGTTCAGCATAGAACATCTCTAGATTTGCATATATTTGTTGTTTCCAAGTTTTAACTTTTTTCGTCCATGCAAGAGCTACGAACTTTTCTTCTCGTAAATGCGGATCAAGATAAGTTGAATTTCTTTGGAAAATAAGGAATTTAGGTAATAGTAATGTCCTAAGAAGAATGGAAAACTCATTTGCAATTCTGTAGCCAATTGGAAAAGTCCGGTGGTAGTGATTTGAAAACATAAGCGATGGACTCATGTGGAATTCTTAAGCCGATTGGGAAAAAAATCTCCCTCGTAGAAATGGACAATTCCTTGCAGATGGCAGCCGACGTAATACCGGTCAAATTGAAGGTTTTCCACTAGTCGACGACCGTCGGTGTAGCTGACAGCTTTAAGGATCTGTATTCCTGGACAATCCATGTAGCTGATTCTTGTTGGGTAGCGGAAGCCCATAGACAAATTTATAGCAGAAAAAAGAGATCAAGACAATCACATATCACATATGAGACCTAGATTTTACGTGGTAAAAACTTTACAAATAAAAATCCACGAGCAATGGCAATGGGTCTTATTATTGTTCAAAAATAAAGAAGGGTTACAATTCATGACTCTCTCATATTTCATGACTCTCTGATATGTCTCTATAGGCTACAAATTTATATRCATTCTTTAAGAAACTGCTATAATAATTGATTTTTCAGAATTAAGGTAATTTGTTTTAATAAATTGAACTAATATTTAGATTTGTAGGATCTGCTAGAGAGAATAAAGGAAACCAGCTTGTCTTGATAATTGGTTGTCATATTCAACAATCTCTACTTTGAAAACAATTTATGTGACCCTTTTCCCTTCTTTATTCATCACCTTTCCTGCAAGCTGAGAGAAGCAAAGCACCACTACAACTTCACTAACAATATCAGTTTCGTGAACTGTATGATTTTCTCAAGTATGGATTTTATGAGGGATCACTCTACCTACAACGATAACTTGCTCGTATGGATTTTATGATGGATCACTCTAACGTGTTTGTCAAAATGATACTTAGAGAGATAATTTGAGGTAGATCTCCTCTTGTCCAAATCTCGTGTAAACACTAAATCAACATAAACACACACTAAATCATTGTAACCACTGTAGGTGATACTCGTTCATATTGAAGCACAGTGCTTTACCTGGATTTTCCATGCATCCACTGACAACACCAATTGCATGTGAAATATTTGACCATTTCATCACATATATCAAACTTCCTACTGTACTTGCATACAATATATGAGACAAAACCGTTTCTTCCTTATAACCATGACATAAACATGAAGAAATCTTACAATGGAAAGCTAAAGGGATGTCTACCGGTTTCACAATGTTCATACCGAACTTCATTATTATAGATTTTTGTTTTGATAACCACAATTTACCATTTTTCCTGTCTCTGTGTACTTCTATTCCCAAGATTTGTTTTACTGCTCCTAGACCCTCCAACTGAAATATCCTCATCAACTGAGTTGTTATCCTGCTAATCTCAACCATGTTYTGACTTGAAACAAGAGCCTTTATCCTACTAATCTCAACCATGTTTCGACTTGAAATACTCATATCATCAACAAATAAGATCAATATAATGAATGTACCATAAACAAAATAGTCATACATAACCTAAAATCAAATATTACATYYTTGTAGAGAGGGGAGGTTTGTCACGAAATATGTATTCTAGAGAATTTAAGGATCAAATTGCAAAGGGACAATCAAAATGATGACTATGGAATTTCTGAGCAACTATGTAAACCACTCCCACCACATAAACTTGAAATAAATTATTACATCCCTATAGAGAGAGGAGGTCTGTAATGAAACCCATTTTTTGGATAATTTAAGAATCAAATTGCAAAGCGACAATCAAAATGACTACTGTGGACTTTTCGAGCAACTTTGTAAACCACTCCCACCATAGATACTTAACATCAATTACTGCATCCATGTACAGAGGGGAGGAATTTTGTAAACCACTCCCACCATAGATACCTAACATCAATTACTACATCCATGTACAGAGGGGAGGTCTGTAACAAAATCTGTATTCTGGAGAATTTAAGGATCAATTTGCAATGGGACAATCAAAATGACAACTGTAGACTTTTCGAGCAACTTTGTAAACCACTCCCACAACAGAAACCTAAAATCTATAACAAAATCTGTCTTTTGGAGAATTTAATGATCAAATTGCAAAGAGACAATCAAAATGACTACTGTGGATTTTTCGAGCAACTCTGTAAACATTTAAATGATCATAATTTTTTGTCCCTTCTTGCAGATGTAAGATATACAACTATCTCTTCAAAAAGATTTATTTTGTCAAGGACTTCATCATATAAGACTTTCCATATTTCTCCATAATCCTATTGTTGTTTTATGTCCAATGATGTTAAACAGAACATCATATATCAAGCACAAACAAATGGTACTGCGAGCTCTTGAATGAATCCACACAAACAAATGGTACTGAGAGCTCTTGAATGAATCCGAATCTTCCAAGTCTTCATTCGAGATATTCACGTGTTTCTTTTATTTTCCCTCCAATATCTTTTACAATCCTTGTTGCAAGAACATCTTAAACTTTCATAATTGAAACTTAGTTTTCCCATTGAATTTTTTTACCTAAAACTTTGCACTTTTTACCTTTGCCATTTAATATGCTACTAAAATAACACCACACACTCTATATAGGAGAGTTTCCCATCACAACCTTCCACCCATTAAAGGTCTTGTAATAAAGTATTCCCTTCACACCCTTTCACCAATTAAAGGTCTTGTAATAAAGTATTACAGTTAACCTTTTCATTATCCAAAACATTTTTTTAGACTAAAAGGATGGTGAGGTAATTTAAGTCAACCACCTTGAACATAAGCTTATATTTCAAAAGTTCAATTTAAGTTTGAAATAAATAAACTTGGCCATATATTTAATACAAACGTATCTTCTTACTTTAATACTTCACCATACGTGCCAATTCAAAAAATAATTTTTTGAAAAAATTGAATATAAGATTATAAGGGCTGCTCCTTTAAACAAAACTGACTTCACCAAAAATTATCAACTATTGATAATTCCTCTCTTACACAGCCCGATTTCTTGGAAACATCTTTTTTCATGTCCTTCCTTACGACCTTGACAAAGCTTGCTTGCCTCACGCCTTCCTATTCTGGGACAATGACTTTGGTATTAAACGTCCACTAGTTCACTATCCACATTTTTATTAATCCAGTCCACTCGCTCATTTATAAAGGTAATCCCTCGATGAACCAACCAATATCACTCAACAACGAATACTTCCACGTAGATCTGGGCATGTCCTCCGTTGCTACACTTCAGCTCTTTATATGCCATAGGCTTCGAATATACCTAATGAGCCACATATCTGCAGCACGTCGTCACAAATACGGCCTTCCTACAGGTTGCTTGAAATGGACGGATTGAAGATACTTGCACGCCCTTTGCAGCTTTTGACGCGAGCCTTCTCTCTCACGAGAACAATGATGCCAAAGATGGATACAACTTAGAACCTTTGCTTCCAGGCTTCCCTGTGTACTTGGGAAGCCCACATAGAAATTTATACCACAAACAAGAAATCAAAAAAATCATAGCAATTACATATGAGAAACCAATTTTATTTGGTAAAATTATTTACAAGGAATAGAATCGTAATTCTTTCTTGAATAATACGAATACCGATTATCATTTTCATATAATTTGATGTTGTTTATGCTCTATTTTACTTTCACTGTCTATATCTATCAGAGCAATTCATTCGAATTGAATGATATCTGACCTGCGAAAACGAAATCAGACGAGATCCGATTTCATTGCAAGAGCATTATTCTTTTTTCTAATGCTTCAGACACCTATCGGCAGGAACGTTGACCTTGGTATATGCAAAGAGCATTTGGACGATCCAAGTGATGTGTGTTGGAAGAGGGGCGATGTGCGATATTGAAATCTGCAAGACGATTTCTGTGAAAGAGGAAGCCAACCATTGTATGAATGAGCGAGACTTGCAATGGTGAGTTTGTACTTCATAGGCGCGCAGAGATCCGTGTCCCGCGTGCTCGAAGAGATTAATTGCAAGAGAGGTGATAGCCTGTTATCATCGGTGTGATACCAGTGAAAGTCGAGGTGGAGTGATGACGGGAAAGTCGTGGAGTGATCTTTCGTTGTGAAGTCGTTGAAGGAGGTTTGAAAGTTCAACGAGGCATGCAATTAAGTTTTTTAATGGAGTTCCATTAAAAAGGATCACCTTTATATTTAAATGAGTGGAGGATGTCTAGAAGTGAAATATTAAAAGGGTGGACGTGAAATATCAAGAGGTGATGTTTTTTAATAAAAAGTTTTTTTAACACTTATTTGTTTTTTTAAACTTTAATTAAAAGTTATATTTGGGGTTTTAACTTTGAATATAATATTATTCTTTCATTTTTAAAAGAACTCACTTTATTATAAGCTATGATTTGGTTTTTTTTGGTGTTAATGGTTAAGATGTGGAGTTCTAAGTTTGAGGTGGAGAAATTTAGTGGAAAGAATAGCTTTGCGCTATGGAAGTTCAAGATGTGGGATCTGCTTGATGTGGGATCTGCTTGTGCAACAAGGATTGCAAAAGGCATTGGTTGGAAAAAAAAAATCGGCAAGCATGATAGACGAGGACTGAGAAGATCTGGATGCAATAGCCCTCAGTACTATTTGTTTGTGTTTGGTAGATGAAGTGTTGTTTAACATAATTGAAGAT
Organism: Picea sitchensis; assembly: GCA_010110895.2. Taxonomy (NCBI): domain Eukaryota; kingdom Viridiplantae; phylum Streptophyta; class Pinopsida; order Pinales; family Pinaceae; genus Picea; species Picea sitchensis. The sequence continues at coordinate 28,717 of SNQJ01S0082588.1, forward strand.
GAGACAAAAACAGGTTTGTGGAACAAAATGGAGAGTCTATATATGACAAAGTCCTTGACGAACATAATCTTCTTGAAGAGGGAGTTGTACAACTTGTAGATGAAGGAAAGTATGAAAATTGTCGATCACTTGAATGTTTTCAATACTCTGACTTGTCAATTATCTAGCATGGATATAACATACGAAGATGCAGACTAGGTGGTTACGCTACTGTATTCGTTTCCTGAGTCTTGGGATCATTGGGTCACAACTATGTGGTTTAGCTCAACAAATGCCATTGATTATGACATTGTTGTGGAAGTTTTGTTGTCTGACGAAATGAGGAGAAGATCCAGTAAGGAAACCTCAACAGCATAAGCAATGATGGTCAGAGGTCAATCTACAGAAGGAAGGCAAGGTCATAAAGGTACAACCAGGTCTAAGTCAAAAGACAACAAGGGTAAGGAAAAATGTTGGTTCTGTGGAAAATTTGGTTATATCAAGAAGGATTGTTGGAAAAGACAACAAGCATCCAAAGAGGACTCCACAAAAGAAGAAAATTCAGCTACATGTATGGTTGATGAAGTGTTGCCTGTCTATTGTGTCTCACCACCTATGTTCACATAGAAGGTGCAGGTTGGTGATGGTTGAGTCACCATGAAATAAAGAAAAAAAATTGTATTTACTATGGAGTTGTAAAAATTATTGATTGCATCTAAATGGGCATATGTCTGTAAGACCTGGATATGCATGTGTATCCCTGGTTTATCAGGCCACCTATGAAAAGTCTAGACACAGATTTAGTTAGATTGAATATGTGGGGGGGGAATGTATGTTGGGTTAACCTTGACTCGGTGAAATAGTTAATGAGTTACATCTGGTGTTTAGGTCAAAGTAGGTGTTTTTTTGGGTCTATGTTTTTTTAGTATCACGTGGTATTGTGTCCATGCATTTCATGTAATGAAGCCTATAAAAGGCTTGGTGAACTCCATTGTAAATGGGCCTGGAGGTAAGCAGTGAAGGATTACGTGGTCGACTTGACCGGATTTGGTCAAGCAAATGTTCATGTTAAGGTGGAACACTAAGACGCCAGTGTAAAGTCCTTGGAGGTGAGCGGAAAAGATTCACTTGTGTTTGCTTGGATGGATTTGGTCATTTTTCAAATGCAAATTTCGAGGTAGAGTAGTGTGTCCAGGTTATAAAGGTGGGTCAATAAAAAGGTTGATGTGTCGGCAGGTCAATCAAGTGTTTGAGAATATATGATGAATGTAGGTTCATATCCATGGAACTTATTGCAAGGAAGCTGGGATTGAATAGGAATGTTCAGTAATTCCAAGTTGTAGGAATAGTTGTGGGAAGAAGCAGTTGTTCTATCTCATAATTCAATCACCATCGGTTGCAAAAGACAAGAATATTCTAAAAGAGGTATGAACAAGTCATCTGGTGATTACTCAAATGTGAAATTATTTGGTTGTGATGCTTATGAATTTATAGACATTATAAGTTGTAGTGTCCCCAAGGCCGAGCCCCGTTACAAATCATGTTATATGCAAAGAATTGTAAATATGTTCTATAGGCTGGTGAGCCAATTTTTGTATAAGCTGTAGGCTTATGAGTTTTGTTAGGCCAGGGTCCATTCCGTCCATCCGGTCCATTCCATCCATCCTCCATCCATCCTTCCATCCATCCAGCCGCCATCTTCCATCTCTCCATTTCCATCATCCATTTCCATTCCTCCATCCATCCATCCATTCCTATCCTTCTCCTGTCCATCCACTCCTTCCTCCATCTCCCTTCCTCCATCCACCATCCATCCTTCCGTCCATCCATGTCCATCTTCCTCCATTCCATCCATCCGTCCATCCTTCCTTCCATCCATCCGGCTCCTTTCCATCCATTCCTTCCATTCCATTCCATTCCGTCCATTCCTGCCATTCCTTTCCATTCCTCCTTCCATCCATCCATTCCATTCCATCCATTCCATCCATCCATCCTTCCTTCCATTCTTTCCATTCCATCTCCTTCATCCATCCTTTCTCCATCCATCCACCATCCATTCCTTCCATCCATCCTTCCTTCCTCCATCCTTCCATCCATCCATCCATCCATTCCATTGCCTCATTCCTTCATCTTTCATCAAGACCTCGGCGTCGTCCGGCGTCCGCTCCATCCATTCCTTCGTCCTGTCCATTCCTCCTTCCTTTCCTTTGTCCATTCCCTCCATCCTGTCCATTCCTCCATCCATTCCTCCATCCATCCATCCATCCTTCCAGATCCATCCATCCATCCATTCCTCCATCCATTCCATCCATCCGTCCATTCCGCTCCATCCATTCCATTCCATTCGTCCATTCCTTTCCATTCCTTCCATCCTTCCTCCATCCATCCATTCCTTCCGTCCTTCCATCCCTCCATCCTTCCATCCATCCATCCGTCCGTCCACCATCCATTCATCCATCCGGCTCCATCCATCCATCCTCCAACACCATCCATCCATCCTCCATCCTTCCGTCCTTTCCATCCGTCCATTCCACTCCTCCATCCCTTCCTCCTTCCGTCCATCCGTCCACTCCGTCCTTCCATCCATTCCTCAATCCATCCATTCCATTCCATTCCATGCGGGGATTGCCCAGGGAACAAATAAGCGACATGATTCAATCATGGTGGTGGACAAACTTACTAAGAAGGTTGCCCATTTTATTCCATTGAAAACAACCCGAGGCTGGTGTTGCTGATATCTTTTAAAAAGTTGCAGCTTGCATGGAATTCCTAAGACAATTGTCGATAGGGACCCGAAATTCACTTAATTCACGGAAGGAGAATTTATTCAAAGATTGGGGTGAGTCGAACCGGTCTGACATACCATCAAGTCTCATAGACCCGGTGAGAGAGGGTAAGCAATTAATAGAAGATATCTTTGAGAATGTATGTGATGGATAAAACCATCGAGGTGTTGGAAGACTACACATTTGGTAGAATTTGCCTACAATATTCGGGTACCATGCATCTCGAAGATGAGCCCATTCGAGCACTTTATGGAAGAAAGTGCAACACACGGTGGTACGGGATAATCCAGTTGATAGAGTAGTTGTTGGGCCTGAACTACTCAAGGAGATGAAGATCAAATGATCAAAATCAATGAGGTGAAAATTTGCCGAGGACGGTGAGAGAAAAGTTGTGTTGATAGTAACAGAACCCATAAGAAATTCAAAGTGGGTGACCATGTTTTCGTAAAGCTAGGGGAGTTCCACTGAAATTGGGAAGTTGCGCCAAGTTGGCATGAAGATTTTGTGGGCCATTTGATCCTGGAAAGGATTGGGCCGATTACATACATGCTTGCATTACGCATCTATGGTACATAATGTGTTTCATGTTTCAGCGCTTAAGAAATATGTACGATGCTAATCATGTTATCGGTGGGAATGTGATGAGGTGGAACGAAGGTGTCTGCAAGTGCATGCTTGTCGCGCATATTGGGCGAGAAAAACAAGAAGCTTCGAGTCGAGCCATAGAGCATGAGTCGGTGGACTGAGTACCGCACGATCGTGAAAGGGCGACATAGAACATCACCGAATATGTATCGCAGGCGTACGCATCTTTTGAAATTTACGAAAAGACGCGGCGGTGTAAGTTACTGCGAGACGGTCACGAAAATAAGGGGAGAGAGTTATTAGTGTCCCCAGGCCGAGAATACATTACGAGATCATGTTATATGCAAAAATTGTAAATATGTCATTCTATGGTTTGTTGAGCCAAAGTTTTGTATAAAGGCTGTAGGCTTATGAGTTTGATAGGCAAATTTCAATTAATTTAGAAGGCAGGGGCACGTGATATATGCCCCAACCTTGAATCTTAGGTCAATTAATAAAATATAAATACCGCCGGTCTGCAGGGCAAATACGATGAAAGAGTGATGGGGGAAAGAGCGTCCACCGAAGGAGCAGGAACTAGGGGATGGAAGGTGGGAAAAGAGACTAAGTGTTGAGCCCCACAGGGGCTAGATAAGCCTATGGGGCTTAGGCCTGGAAGAATATGTTATTATTATTCCTAAAAATCCATGTGCACGGTATTTCAACCTAAGTCCTTTGGAAAGGGACGAGTGATTTCCCAAGTGGTGGGAGAAGGCGTACGGATGGAACGCATGCGTTTACAGGGTGGCGAGTGTCAACCCTGGTGCATGCAAATATAGTAGCCGAGTTGAGCGGTGGGTGGGGATCTTCCTCCATTCGAACGCGAACCTACGATAGTGGAAGGTACGACCTACGGGGGATATCACAGTTCATCTCTCACGGCAGAGTGAGGCGTGTTTCGCGTAGGAAAAGCGTGTAAAACCTGTCAGGAGCTATGAGTGCAGGTGCGACTTCGAGAGTAACCCGTGTCTGCGAGAAACACATTAGCATTAAGCTTTGTGTTAAACTTCGAGTGGAAGAATCCCACGGTTGTTGGGAAAGGCTGGCCTTTGTGTGTGGAGTCCACTGTTGATGGCCAGTGAGATCATCCTGTTGTTGATTTGGGAGGCACGTATGCGATTTCGTGAGTTGTTTGTGACCACTTGCCAGTCTTTGGTAGCGTGAGCTTGTTAACTGTGAAGCGACTCCCTCCGGTGAAGAGAGTGCTTGAGAGGGAAGAAGGACTCACAGAGGAACCCACAGCCAAACGCCGCATAGAGCTGAAAGGGGAGGAATTCGGTCAGGTCGTTTCTGTAACCCGAGGTAAGGAGGCTGGCGACGAAGAATTTGTCTATGTGATGAGGAGAAGGTGCTGCACTCTCACGGGGTGGAGCAGGGCATGTGGGGAATCTGCGAATTACGTGGTAGGTGGTAGTGTGGGAGATTCATGGGAGAGCTTATTCCTGGTGAATGTGAATATGTTATCTTCCTTGTAACCTCGGCTGAGTGTAAGATTCCTTGCCACGGGGGTGGGCACTAGGTCCCGGCTTCGAGGGTGACCTCTTGTTGGTGATGAAGCAGTGTGGTCCCTGAAAGGTGGGAGGTTGCATTGGAGCACACACTTGGTTGAGGTGATTTCTCGGTGATACTGGTCGTATGGGTATAGAACACGGGCATGTTTTAGCCTGGCCCGTGCTATATATATTATCATGTTTTACGCATTATTGTAAATGAAGTCTTCTTTGATACCATGGCTAGTTTAATTATAGCGATTACCCATATGTTTACTCACGAAGGGTAGAATTAGGTGTGTTTAATTATGGTTAAATGCATGTGCTTATAATTCACATAATTATGTAAACATTCATGTATAATGGAAAAATTGAGGGGTTTAGAGCATAGGTTGTGAATTAGTACTACTAGGTGGTATCGAGCAATTGTACTTGCTAAAATTGGTGTCGAGCAGTGACCGCATACAAATTGGTATGAGAGCAATTGGCACGCTACCACTTGGTTGGTGATTTCTCCAGCTGATACAAGATAAGTATTCTGAATTATGTTTTGAACATGTTTTGGCACGACTGTGCTATATATATTATCATGTTTTCTGCTGTGTGTAAATGAAGTGCTGCTGAATGCCATGACTGGTTTAATTATAGCAGTACCCATATGTTTTACTCTGAGAATTAAGTGTGTTTAATTATGGTTAAATGCATGTGCTTATAATTCCTGTACCAATTATGTAAACATTCATGTATAATGGAAAAATTGAGGGGTTTGGAAACCTCGGTTGTGAATTAGTACACTACAAATTGGTATCAGAGCAATTGGCACGCTACAAATTGGTATCAGAGCAATTGACACGCTACAAATTGGTAGCAGAGCAATTGGCACGCTACATAAGTAGTCCACCCATATCAAACAGGTAGATCTTTGATATGGTGATGTTGTTAAAGGATGCAAACTGTGGGATTCTACTACCCACAAAATCATCATGGACAGAGATGCAATGTTTGATGAATCTCCTTTTATAAAATCAAACATAGTAAACGATTGAAGGTTCAAAGCATGACCGGTAGTAGAAGGGTACTTGGAAGGTATTGATTTCCATGAAAGTTTCTCACCAGTTGTTAAAATCTTGTTTTTATTCATGTTGTGTTAGTACTAGTTGTGTTAGTACAACTAGATGTTAAAATGGTTTTACATGGAGTTTTTTGGATAAGGGGATGTAATTTGAACAACGAGAACGACTAGTTCAAAATCACAACATAAGATTTTTTTGCAAACTCAAGAATCATTGTATGGCCTGAAGCATGCCAGGAAAATGGTACAAGATGTTTGATTCCTTCATGGTGAGCCAAATTTTACAATAAGTGAGTATAACCATTGTGTTTATGGTATATTCATTATCTTTATGTTATATGTTATTCTTGTTGTAAGCAGAAGAATGGTTGAGGTCAACA
>SNQJ01S0082588.1:35057-45443 GCA_010110895.2 Picea sitchensis
GTTTGAAAATTTAATTTCAAATTCAAACAACCGAAGAAGCAGAGATTTAAATGTACCTGGTAATTCCCAGGGATCATATTGATACAAGTCTAAAGTCGGTATAATATTATCGAAGATCAGTGGGTGGCCTGCTTGGATCATTTTCTTCAGATAGAAGCCAAGCAGCTCCTCTTCTGTTGGATAGAATCTGAAGCCTGGAAGGATCATTAACTCTCCCTGCACAGACCCATCGTTGCATATTTTGTCGGGCAAAGCCATCTGTTCTATTCTAAACAACCGCTCATACAAATTGCCTCACAAAAATGCTATATACAGACAGTTTTCTGTATGGAAGTGCGTCTTGATAAGATAGACAAATGTTTAAAAGACTTGATATGAAGATGTTCCTATGGAAGTGTGTTTATATAAGATGGAAAAATGTTTTGAAATCAAAGTTCGTCAAAATAGTAAAAAATTACAATTTAAAGAAAATACGAAAAATGGAGGAGTTGGCTAACTTCGTTCCATAGTAATTTCTCATGTAGTTTTTTTGTCGGTCTGTTTTCAAATCCTGGGTCAATCAGGAAATTTGATTGATTAAAATGGTACATAATTTTTAAGATAAGTTTAAGCTTTTAAAATCAATAAAATCATGCAAAACTCAACTACCCCTGAAAATTTGGCTGAATTTAAACCTATTTTTTTAACTGAAAAGGTAAACTGGAAAAAAGAGATTGTTCGCGAGTTAGCTTCCTCCAAAAATGGATTGAAATTTTTGGATTGAAACTTGAGGTGGAAATTCAAATGTTCAACACGCATTGGGCGGCGGTAAATAGTATTCAATGTCTTCAGCGCGCTCTTCCTCCGCGTGGTCGTTGATCCTGCTTTGCGCGGCGTGTTCACTATCCAAGCACTTTGACTTTCCCCTCGACTTTCGTATCCGTTAGTCATTCTTGAGAGATTTCAGATTATTATATACGTAATTACACAATCGAAGAATTGATCCCCTCCCAACCCAATGAGTCACTCAATTGAGATTTCTTTGTTATTCCGGTCATGAATTATATATGTAATTACGCTTTAGTAGCCGAGGAAACACCGCCAGCAAACTTGGTCTAAGCCCAGGAATGGCTCGCTGCTGAGTCCACATCGTTTGATTCGGGGAATCAGCTGTTACAGATCGAGGTGGAACATGGGCGCCTCGACCAGTGCCAACAACTGGTTTTATATAGATAGAACCGCTTCTCATAAGCTTTTTCGGATCCACCCTTTCAACCAACCCCACCTACCCAAACACCCCCGGTGAAGGATGGCCACGGTCGGATGCTCAAGGCAGGAACTTCAGAATGCTTGACCTAGGGTCTAGATGGTGAAAAGTACTGATTCCTTACCATATCTTTGAAATTTCGGTGAAGGTGCATGGTGCCTTTTAGGTTCGACGCGAAACGATAGATTTATACCGTGCGTTTATCTTACACCATACATTTTTTTTTATAGGTATTATTGTTTTGTCGTTTTTCTATTCGTTTAGTTGATTAATGAATTTATGGTGTATTTTTTATTTTATTTTAGTGATTAATGCAAGGGGATAATGGTTTTTTTAATGATTAATTCGAAAATTTATGAATGAATATAGGGTGTATATCATTTATTTTGGTGATTAGTAGATTAAGATATATAATTTATTTTAATGATTTAGAAATAAAAGATAAAGTTAATTTATTTAAATATATTATTTTTTATCATATTATTTTTCACATATATATTAATAATAATAATCTATTTTTAAGGTCACGGTCCAAATTGGTGTATGAGACTCTCTTGTTTGTGGGACAAGGGACCCCCAAGTATACGAAGGTATACATACCCTACCCCCCTTTCGATTTGAACCTGTTACCTCTTAAGAAGAAACACATGTTTGTAACCATTAGGCCCATTGATAAGTTAGAAAGTTGTTTGGAAGAAGTAGGCTATGTACCAGACTGACTGATATAGTTTTATCTTTCTTCTTTATGCTAATGGTATTGCTCTTATGGTAAAGAGTCTCTATGATATCAACAAGCAACTCAAAATTCTCAAAGATTTTTGCTCTACTATGTATATGATTATTAAAATTGACAAAATGAAGGTTATGATAATAAAATCCAAAATTATCACTTAGGATAATTCCCTATACAACAACAACTTGGAGTAAGTGACTCCAAACAAATATATTGGAATCTATTTTCATGGCAATCTTGGTTAGAACTATAGCAATGGAAAAATGATAAATGGATTGTGGAAAGCTTATGAGGGACTTGAAAACAATTGTAAATCGGTGGACCTTTGGGTATGGGATGAGAAGAAACTGCACTCCTCTTTGAGACTCCCATGAGTCCTATTATCTTATATGGTTGTGAAGTTTGGGGTTACAACATCTCTAGATAATCCTGGAGAAAGTTTGAGAGAAATAAAAAATGTTTTATAACTTACAATACAAAAATTAAAGTCAATACACTCTATCATATCATCATGATAGAATGGATTGTTTACCCCATTGAGAGTACACTTATGAGTAGGTACCTAATGTACAAGAATAAGATAAACAACATGGAAGACAAGAGGATTCACAAGATTGCTTCAAACTTGACTCAAAACAACATGTTGCTCAAGTGGAGTTGGATTAAAGATTTCAAGTCTTACATCAAAAGGAAGAGGTCACACTTACATCTAAATTTAAGGATAAATTATGGTGCGATAAAGAATTATAGGAGAAAAGAAAATTGATATATGATAAGGAAGTGATAAACACAAATCTAATATGGAAGATCAAAAGTATCTCTATGTTTTTTCTAGTGTAAAGAAGAAATTTGACATTGTTAAAATAAGAACCCTTCCAAGATCGATAGTTAAATAGGGATTGGACAATTCCTAAAAAATGGTGGGTCAAAAGAATTTGTCATATTTGTGACACTAAGGGGGTTGAAGATGAGAAACATTTCACTTAGAATGTCATGTGTCACCCACATTAAATCACAATTCCAAAATATTTGTTATAAGACCACCTATCTAACCTTTTAACTCATCAAAACAAAACTATGATGATTTATGTTACATAAATTACCTTGTCAAATATTTATATATAATTTATCACGTAATAGAGAATTTCAAACATAAAAATGTAGATACTCAAAGTTCACATAAAAATAAATTTTATTAATAATTATTATTATCAACCTTCACATCATTTTTTTATTATTAAATCCACCTCTTAATGTCACAATGTGACACAATGTTGAAATCAACCTTTTAATGGCATCCATGGTTAAACTCCTAATGATGCAACACAATATAATGTGTTGTGAAGATCACAATGTTACAAAACCATTGAGGATCATAACAAGTTAACTTAAGTAAAGAAATATGAATGTCAAAGCATGAAAACACTATTAAATAATGACACAATTCAACTTACCCATTTAGGAACACTTTAATAAAACATAACTATTAAGGAATGTAGTATCACAATGCCACATACCCATTAAGGATCATCATAATGTGATATAACAATTGAGGAGTATTGCACTGCGACTTGAAACTTTATGAATGTTGGAATGAGACATAACCATTATGAAATGCATCACTTCGAAATAAGTTAACCAAGATGTATTCCACAATACAATGTAACCATTTTCAACCATGGTCAACCATGTTTAACTATGGTCAACCAAAGTTAACCATAACCTCCCAAAGTCAACCAAGTCAACCATAGTAAAACATGATCAACCATAGTCAACCAATTGTATTAATATTATAATGTAGTATTTACTAGATACATTGCAATGATAACAAAAACTTAGAAACTACGTGATTATAAATTTAGATATAATTTATTAGGTAATATGGAATTTCAAACACAACAATGTAGATACTCCAAAGTTCACATAAAAATAAATGATCTATAAATTGTCATGGATATTCTATTAGAATAGTTCACCACAAAAGATATAACAATATTCTAAAATATCTTATTATGCAATATTTTTCTTTAGATTTGGATTTAATATTACTGGATTAATACATGAAAATACTAAAATAATTGAAACTAGAATGAAAGAAACTAAGCATATAACACAACATCCACACAATGATCACAAGATGTATCATGGGAAAACCCAATATGGGAAAAAACAAGATAGAAGGTGAGGCTTATTACCCTCTCAGTGGTCACAACCTTTGGATACCTTCGCAATGGTGTCATGTTGTTTCTTGCAAGAGATATCATGCACATCTTCATCAGATCTAGACATATTCCTTCCCTTTTACCATTGATACATGATTATGCTCGCTCAGTTGTGGTTCATCTCAGTTCATTCTCGCTCCTTAGATGATATATGCACTTTGATGTTGTATGGTATGGTTCGACACATTTCATTCACATTCCATGCATTAATACTTATTCAGACGCGATGATATAATATTTTAGTGTGTCATGAAGTTGTAAATACCTAACAATTATCGATTAGCATTTCATAATGCACATAATTTTATAACTTTCCTCATAGCACTTTGGAGAACAATTTTTCGGTTAGAAGACTGTCTTTTTCTTGGTTAACCTGTATTACTAGGTGTTTTGACTAGATGGTGTTTTCCATATCCGTACCATGTTGATCTCTTTTCATCTCCCTAATATCATTCATTTCCGACCACATAAAAAAAATTGCATCATGTCATGTATGCTTTCTCAAAGGTCAAAAAGAAAAGTCAACGCCAAAGATTGAATGAAATAAAGCCACATGAAGCTAAGAGATTGTAATGTCTCCAATACCACCAATTTTTTTTTTTTTAATTCCTTATTTAGTCTATTACTTGTATTACTTTATATAACAACCTCATCGTTAAAACTGAAATTTTATTTGCAAAATTACTCTTATGTATATTTATAGACGTCATGGAATCACCACCTAATTAACTTGGCGTCAAATCTTATTTTTATTGCAATCATCACCACCATGTGGATGTAATCATTCTCAAGGTATTCATTGATCCTTCTCTAATGGTTTAAGTACCTTTTGTTTTGTGAATATAACTAGAATAGTTTGACCAAGTAATATATCAAATAACTTAAGGATGAAACTATCTATAACATGTAACTTGCATAAATAGACTCCATTATACNATTTTCATGTTGAAATCTATTCGTTAAAATTCGAGCTATAATGCCAATTCATAATTCATAAGTGGATCGAATCCACATTCCATAGTATAACTATTATGCCAACAACATCTTATTTAATAAACTCCTAAAATACTTCAATACTTAATATGGTATGCCTATATATTATGCTTCTTCAAAATTTGATGGATTGTATCCTTACAATTCTAGCTATAATGATGATGGATCAAAAACATGGTATCCTACAGCTAGGCTTGAGTCCTATAGACTTGCCACCTTGTATACTTCATATACTTCAAGCATTAAAAGCTTTTACCTCATGAATCCTTTGACTAGGAGTTTAGTTAACATGAATATGTGTTAGCTTGAGTCATAGTTGTGTTTATGTTTTTCACCATTAATTCTTCACCTAATAAGACTGAGCATACTATCTACCTCTTAATGCAGCTTGGGAAAGATTCGTCTTAAGATCATGCCTGATCTACTCTCATTTTCAATGAGATACTTTGGAGTTGTAAGAAGCCTCATTGTGTCCCATGAAAGAAACCTTCCAAATGTAAGTGCATTCTTCCAACTTCTCAAATCCTCCTCAACCTTCCAAAGGTAAGTGCATTCTTCCAACTTCTGAAGTCTCCTCTTCCCATATTTCTAGGACATGGAACTGAAGGCGGAGATGTAGGTAAGGCCTTTTTTATCATTTTTTTGTTTCTATTTAAATGTAAACAACTAAAATTGAATGCATAAATCATTATTCTTTTCACATTTTTGTTACTTTCCTTTCCTCTTTTAGGGGGATGTATATCAAGTTCTTGAGTCTATGAGGATTTACACTCTCTCTTTTCAAATTGTACAATATTTTCACCAATTGTAGAAGGTCATCATCAAAATAATAGACCAACATCCAACAAAATAGCTTTAATTTCAATGTTTTTATGATTCCAATTAACAACATTAATATAGAAACCTCCCTTAAATTATTTGGGCAATCCCATTCACCCTTTTCGGGGCATGCTAGTTATTAATAATTATCTTCTCCACACTTTTTCTTATATACTAAGCTCTCCATATTAATACCACCTTGAAAATGAGATTGACCCTCTTATACCAACCACCCTTACTGTTATGATTGTGTTACTTATCTCCACCGTGCTATGTTCGACTCGACATTAACTAAAATTTATTAAATGAATTCTGACACTTACAATAGCATGCTCTTGTGTTGGGTTGTTGGAATAATTAGTATTCAAAATGGAAACATTCAATGTAAACGGGAAATTAACAAGAAGAAAATTACGACAAGTTGTTGAATATAACAACCAATTATCTTGTGTTTGAGGATAAGGAGATTAGTTCAACTTGTTAAATTTCTTTTCCTTAATTTGGAAACATTGTTACAGTAGTTTCTTGTAAATATAAAGGACGTGTATAAATTTCTAGCTTATAGAGGCAGATGAGAGAGTCATGAATTGTAGGATTGCTTGGGTGATTGTAACTGTTAGGAAGCGGAAGAAAAACATAGCATAAACAGAGCATGAAACTGAGAAAAACAAGCCAAACACAACAACAATCACACAATTGACACAATGATTTATGTGAAAACCCAATATAGGAAAAAACCACAGGGAAATGATAATCGATGTTCTTATTATTCAAGGGAGAATTACAATAGCCAACACTAGCATACAACCGTCCTCTCCTCACCACGCACTCTGGAATATTGTGTCTTTTCCACACATTTCATTTCATTGGACTTTCACCTCTATGGGTATACTCGTATATATAACATCTATCACACAGTTACATGAAATGATCATAAATAGATCACATAGATAAAAAAACCTGTTCATTGAAGAGTGCATGCACAATCTAAATATAGTTGCATGCATATGCATGTGACCGCATGCAAAATTCATTGCCATGTTTCCAACAATCCCCACCTTTACAACAATCTACCTGATATATCATGCCCAACTTTATTCATCACCTTCCCAAAAAACCAAGAGAAGCCAAACACCATCATAGATCCACAAATTCTCTAACAGTACGGTTACGTGAACATGTATTCCCGATTCATTCTTGTATGGACCATTCTTTCTCCATCGATATCATGTCTTATAAATTGATGAACTTGTCCATTTTGATATGTTGGATTGTTAGTCAAATGCACAACACTTTGACCACCACATAACACCTCATCATGTACTTGTCCAAACTTACCCAATAGATCCTTCCATTCTTGCAAGACATAACCTGATGTAGGTATCCTCTTCTCGAAATCTCATGAATCATAACCACAAACTAAATCACTGCAACCACTGTAGGTGATACGTGTGTTTGTGCTTGAAGCACCCATTTCCATGCTCTTCACCTGGTTTTTCCATGTGTCTACTGACAACACCAACTACATGTGAAATCATGACCATTTCCCATCATAATCATAAATTTTCCTACTAGAATATAATACATTAGACATATAACCCTTTTCTTCTTCATCAGTTAGGACATAAACCTGAAGAGAACTTACAATGGAAATCCAAAGGGATTTTACCAGTTTCACATTATTCATACCAAATTTCCTGAGTATCTTCACTGCATACTTATGTTGTGATAATAAATCTTACCATATTTCCAGTCTCTCTGTATTTCCATGCCCAAGATTTATTTTGCTGCTCCCAGATCCTTCATAAAAACGTCCTAAGCAACTGAGCCAACCCGTTGACCTCAACCATTATTCTGCTTACAACAAGAATAACATATAACATAAAGATAATGAATATACCGTAAACAAAATGGTTATACTCACTTATTGTAAAATTTGGATCACCATGAAGGAATCAAACATCTTGTACCATTTTCCTGGCATGCTTCAGGCCATACAATGATTCTTGAGTTTGTAAAAAAATCTTATGTTGTGATTCTAAACTAGTCGTTCTGGTTGTTTGAATTACATCCCCTTATCCAAAAAACTCCATGTAAAACAATTTTAACACCTAGTTTTACTAACACAACTAGTACTAACACAACATGAATAAAAACAAGCTTTTAACAACTTGTGGGAAACTTTCATGGAAATCAATACCTTCCAAGTACCCTTCTACTACTGGTCATGCTTTGAACCTTCGATTGTTTACTATGTTTGATTTTATAAAAGGAGATTCATCAAACATTACATCTCTGTCCATGATGATTTTGTGGGTAGTAGGATCCCACAATTTGCATCCCTTAACAACATCACCATATCAAAGATCTACCTGTTTGATATGGGTGGACTACTTATAATGTTGATAAATTCATAAGCATCACAACCAAATAATTTCATATTTGAGTAATCACCAGATGACTTGTTCATACCTCTTTCAGAATATTTCTGTCTTTTGCAACCAATGGTGATCGACATATGAGATAGAACAACCGCTTCTTCCCACAACTATTGCTGCAACTTGGAATTACTGAACATTCCTAGTCAATCCGAGCTTCCTTGCAATAAGTTCCATGGATATGAACCTACATTCATCATATATTCTCAAACACTTGATTGACTTGTCGACACATCAACCTTTCTATAGACCCACCTTTATAACCTGGACACACTACTCCACCTCCAAATTTGCATTCTAAAAATGACCAAATCCATCCAAGCAAACACAAGTGCATCTTTGCCGCTCACCTCCAAGGACTTTACACTGGCGTCTTAGTGTTCCACCTTAACATGAACCTTTGCTTGACCAAATCCGGTCAAGCCGACCAAGTAATCCTTCACTGCTTACCTCCATGGACACAATACCACGTGATACCCAAAAAACATAGACCCGAAAAAACACCTACTTTGACCTAAACACCAGATGTAACTCATTAACTATTTCACCTCCTCAAGGTTAACCCAACATACATGCCCCCCCACATATTCAATCTAACTAAATCTGTGTCTAGACTTTTCATAGGTGGCCTGATAAACCAGAGGTACACATGCCTATCCAAGTCTTACAGACATATGTCAATTTACATGCAATCAATCATTTTTACAACTCCATAGTAAATACATTTTTTTTTTCTTTATTTGATGGTGAGTCAACCATCACCACCCTGCACCTTCTATGTGAACATAGGTGGTGAGACACAACAGACATGCAACACTTCATCAACCATACATGTAGCTGGATTTTCTTTTTTTTGTGGAGTCCTCTTTGGATGCTTGTTGTCTTTTCCAACAATCCTTCTTGAGATAACCAAATTTTCCATAGAACCAACATTTTCCCTTACCCTTGTTGTCTTTTGGCTTAGACCTAGTTGTACCTTTATGACCTTGCCTTCCTTCTGTAGATCGACCTCTAACCACCATTGCTTCTGCTGTTGAGGTTTCCTTACTAGATCTTCTCCTCATTTCCTCAAACAACAAAACTTCCACAACAATGTCATAATCAATGGCAGTTGTTGAGCTAAACCACATAGTTGTGACCCGATGATCCCAAGACTCGGGAAACGAACACAGTAGCCTAACCTCCTAGTCTGCATCTTCGTATGTTATATCCATGCTAGATAATTGACAAGTCAGAGTATTGAAAACATTCAAGTGATCGACAATTTTTGTACTTTCTTTCATCTACAAGTTGTACAACTGCCTCTTCAAGAAGATTATGTTCGTCAAGGACTTTGTCATATATAGACTCTCCATTTTGTTCCACAAACCTGTTTTTGTCTCATCTTCAATGATGTTAAACAACACTTCATCTACCAGACACAAACAAATGGTACTGAGGGCTATTGCATCTAGATCTTCCCAGTCCTCGTCTCTCATGCTTGCTGATTTTTTTTTTTTTCCAGCCAATGCCTTTTGCAATCCTTGTTGCACAAGCAGATCCCACATATTGAACTTCCATAGCGCAAAGCTATTCTTTCCGCTAAATTTCTCCACCTCAAACTTAGAACTCCGCATCTTAACCATTAACACACAAAAAAACAAATCATAGCTTATAATAAAGTGAGTTCTTTTAAAAATGAAAGAATAATATTATATTCAAGGTTAAAACCCCAAATATAACTTTTAATTAAAGTTTAAGAAAACAAATAAGTGTTAAAGAAACTTTTTATTAAAAAACATCACCTCTTGATACCTCTTGATATTTCACGTCCACCCTTTTAATATTTCACTTCTAGACATCCTCCACTCATTTAAATATAAAGGTGATCCTTTTTAATGGAACTCCATTAAAAAACTTAATTGCATGCCTCGTTGAACTTTCAAACCTCCTTCA
>SNQJ01S0082590.1:6547-17497 GCA_010110895.2 Picea sitchensis
CTTGCGTGGATTTCTGGGCTTAATAGGGTATTATCGCAAGTTCGTTAAGAACTACGGAAAGATTGCAGCACCTCTCACTTCTCTCCTAAAAAAGAACTCTTTCACTTGGACTCTAGCCGCTGCTCAAGCTTTTCAAACCTTGAAGACGTCCATGTGCACCACTCTGGTTCTAGCCCTTCCTGATTTCACAAAGACCTTTGTGTTGGAATGTGATGCATCAAGGAAAGGAATTGGCAATGTCCTTATGCAAGAGGGTCGACCTTTGGCCTTCACCAGCAAGAAACTGTCTGAAAGGAATCTGGGCAAACCCATTTATGAAAAGGAAATGTTGGCTATTCTACATGTCGTTGAGATTTGGCACCCTTATCTCTTGGGGCAATGCTTCCAAATCAAGACCGGCCATCAAAGCCTCAAGTACTTTCTGGAACAACGCATTTCCTCCCAGGAGCAACAAAATTGGGTGACTAAGCTCTTTGGTTATTATTATGAGATCATTTACAAGAAGGGCAAAGATAATGTAGTGGCCGATGCACTGTCCCGAAAATATCAAGAAGAAGGATCCCTTTTTTCTCTTTCCTTCATTGTACCCAATTGGCTCCAAGCTGTGCGCCAGGAATGGCTTCAAGATCCCAAAAGTTTGCATATGATCTAGCAGTTGCAGACCAAGGCTCTGGCTCCCCCAGGGTACTCTTGTCTCCAGGATGAGCTTTGATACAAAGGTCCTTTGTATTTAAGTAAACAATCAAAGATTAAATCCACGATACTTTCTGAGCTTCATGCTACACCCACAGCGGGGCACTCCTTTAGACCACCTTTCACCGCGCAGAGGGATCTTCGTGGTGGATGACAAATTTTCCTCTGTTACATGGAAAGTGACTCCTGCAATTACTGCGGGGAACTTGTTGAACCTGAGTGAAAACTGTTCTTCTAGTTTCACATTGAATCCTTGGATTTTCCTACAAAAGACCCTGCATCTGACCTATTCAAAATATGCTCTAACATCCAGATCTTCATTTACCAATGTCAATTTTTCAGCTTCAGGCCCCACATTTTTGCTACTTCGCACAACTTTCCTTATGTTTTGGGATGTTTCCATGGTGCAACGTGTATCTGTTCTGTGTGTGGTGGATTTAGCACGGACCCAAGGCGATAATATTGATTGACCTGGATTTTTGACGCATTTGAAGGCAATCAACTTTATAGCCATGAGAAACTCAGGGCTTGCGGGAAGAATTATAGACATAGCATAAACTGTGTTGGTGAATAGAATACATGCAGAGTGGCCATAATTTATAACTGCGGCGGCGAGATATAGAATTGTGCTAGGGGAAACTGAATCCACAGTGACTGGAGGTTTCGAAGCAAGCTGGATATTTTTGCAGCACATCTGCGCGATGGGTACACTTCGGGGTGTGTAAAGTACAACTAATAAGAGATGTAGAGAATACATGATATGAGAGTTGTGATTTTTCATTATTTCTGACTTCATAATGAGATAATGATGTTCATTGTGTATGCCGACATGAATTCTATTTAACAACTTGCCTCAGCTTTTGGAACGTAAAACCTTCTCCTCTGATAGGACCCGACTCTTTGGGAAAATACCTTTACCACTTACACATGTTTTGGTTTTGACATCCCTTCCCGACTCCAAGGGCCAATCGGCCACTTACTGACTTCGACCCATTCTTTATTTTTTACCTGACCTCACATGCTTTGACACACAGACCATGACTCAACTAAGACTGACTCTAACTGAAAAAATGACAACGCTAACAGTTGTCTCCAACGTGGATGTTATCCTTCTAGTGGGGTGGCAAAGAACATCAGACCAGGTGATTGACCATTGGGCCTTATTCGACTTCCATACTCTGAGACAATGGAAAATAAAAACAAAACCTAGACCTTCTTGACATAGTTTTGACCAGACTTAGCATAAAATTAGGTCCTTCCCTACAGGATTCAATTTTCTGCTGACAAACTGACTCGAAATGCCTTCTTTGAAAACAAAAATGAAACACCTATTTACAATGATATGAAAAAATGAAACAAACCTTACTGAAACAGATAATGTTTGAGGAACCTACCATTCACAGGCCCTCCTCCAGTGGACTCTCCATTAATCTCTTCTAATAGATATGCATTGTTCTCATGGTACGCATCGATTCAGAAAGGTCCCGACAAAGATGATCGAATTTTTTGTGCTTTCCCTTATCTTTGTTCCTCGTGTCCCACTTTAGCACCTAATCCGCCACCTAAAATTCCTCATGTTTAGAGTGCTTGTCAAAAAAATTCTTCATCCTGTCTTTGAGAATTTTTGATCGGCTGTAAACCTGATCCCTCATCTGCTACGCATGAATCAACTTCTTTATCCTTCTCTGCATGTTGTCTGGCTCCACCTCTTTCTCTTGTAGCAACTTCTTGGCGAACAATCCCAACGAGGTAGGGAAAATCGTGTCTGCACCATATACGATTTGGAATGGCGACATGGAGATGTACTTTTTGGTAGTGACTCTGTCTGCCCACAACACGTAAATGAGTTTCTTATTCCAGGCCTTCTTGTTGTCCTGCAAGAGTCTTTTAATGATCCTGGTTAATCTTTTATTTAATGATTCGGCTAACTCATTACCCTGTGGGTAATACATTCTAGAATGTCCTAGATTTATATTGTAATCCTAGAAAAACTTCTCCATTTTCTTGGACATAAATGCGGCCGAGTTATCTTTGATGATATTGATAGGGCACTCGAACTTAGATAGGATGTTGGTTTCCAGAAACTGAATGATGACCGTGTCAGTAGACTACTTTGTTGCAATTGCTTCGATCCATTTTCTGAAGTAATATGTGGCCATAAGTATCCATCTATGTTGCACATAGAATGGCAGTTGAATATCTCCTATAAATTCCAGGCCCCATTGCATGAACGATGATTTAACCGAGATTGGGTTCAGCGACAGGGGTCGCATATTTATCCTTCCATCGAAAATATGGCACTCGTGGAAACTAAAAAATTCTTTGTATACATCTGCGAAGATGTTGGGAAAATAGTAACCTTCTATTATAATTTTATGTGTGGTGGTTTTCCAGTAGTGATTTCCTCCGCAGTCAACTTTGTGGAATTCCCTGATAGATTTTTTCGCGTCCTCTTCTAGCAAGAAACTCAACAATATCCCTCTCGGATCTTTCCAATACAGGGAATTATCCAATATGCAGAACTTAGTAGCCTTCAACTTTAAGAATCTAGCCTCGGTCTTACTTAACCCTGGGGGAGATTGCATATTCTTCAACACATAAATGATGTTTGTATACCAAGGTGAATTGATGAATTTCTAGGACACTGGCGAAGTCTTTTCTTCCTGAGGATTATCTAACAGATCATAAATGAAGTTGATTCCTAGAACATCGCAGTTCAACTGCACCATCAATTTTGTGAGGCCTTGACCTTTAATCATATTTGTGGGATTGATTTCAAGGTTTTATTCCAGCATGACTATGATCCACTTACCTCTTCTTCCCTCAGGGTCAGGCTGATTTAGACTGTCTCTGACTCAGTTGTTAGGTACGTAAGTGACAACGTGGGAATGTAGTATGTAAGTCTTGAACTCCTTGAGGGACACTAAGGTGTATGCTTGTTTCTCCATAATGTCATACCTTAGTGGGGAATCCCTCAATGTCTTGTTGAAGTAGGATATAGGATTTTCAAAGTTCTTATCATTTTTCTGTATCAGTACGCCAACAATGGTATGCTCTGAGGTGAACAAGAACAAGATGAAGTCCTTCATGAAGTCTGGGCTGGCCAATACGGGAGCTTTGGTTAGTTCTACCTTGATATCTTCAAATGATATCCTATATTCAAGGTTCCATTTGATCGCCTTCCCCTTTCTGAGCATGTTGGTGATATGTTTTATAATTTATGCCAGGTTAGGGATGAATATTCTCAATAAATTCACCTTTCCCAGGAAGGACTGCACCTCTTTGTTGCACGGAGTGTTGATTTTCAGGATTTCTTCTACCCTTTTGGGATCTATATTTATACCTTCCTTCGAGATGATGTGCCCCAAAAATTTCCCTTCTTGCATTCTCAAATGTAATTTTTTCGGATTCAAAGATATGTCAAACTTTCTGCATTTTTGGAAGACCTTCTTCAGGTGCCCAAGGTGTTGTTCGTCGGAGTTGGAGTACATTGTGATTTCATCCAGATAGATCACGATAAATTTTTCCTTATCCCTCTGGAAGGTAGCTCCAGCGTTCATAAGGCCGAAAGGAACCTTATCATACATGAACATCCCCCATGGTGTCGTGAAATTTGTCTTTTCCCGATCATCTGTGCTTACAATGATCTAATTATATCCTGAAAATCCATCCAACATAGACATCTTATGGGACCCAAATACCTTCTACAGAATATATTCCATCTTATGGAGTGGGTAGTTTTCCTTGAGGGATACTTTGTTCAAGTTTCAAAAATCCATGCACAACCTTATTTCACATCTCTTTTTCCTTACAGGCACCAGGTTGGCGACCCATTTCAAAAACCTTAAAGAAACAATAATTTTGGCTTCGAAGAGTTTCTTTACCTCTTTTTCAATTAGCGGCAACAGCAGGGGATTTATCCATTTTAGCTTTTGCTTGAAATTTTTTTGGTCTTCTTTGAGATGAATGACGTGCTGAATCACTTTAGTATCATAGACTTTCAAGTCATCATAACTCCAGGTGAAAACGTCGAGAAAATATTTCATGAGTTTGATGTAGTCCTATTTGACCTTCGTACTGAGCGTCTTTGATAATTTGATTATCCTTGGATTCTCCTGAGTCCTGATATTGCAATCCTTGACATCCTCAACATTCAAGGTGATCTTGGGAATTCTGGCCACATCGTTTTCATCAAACAAATTTTCCAACGGAACCAAAACTTTGGGGGTGATATTATTATTTAGTTGCAGTATGTCCCTCCCAATTATCAGGTTCTGAAAGGGATCGCCCTTACTACATGCATCTGCACTTTCATCTTCATCACAGTAGCACTCATCATCAATTTTTACATTAGCAAACTCGTCTCTCATTTGGAGAAATATCTCCACCTGTTTGTCATCCTCAAACACTTGCCAATATTTGATATTATCGGGTATCGCTAGCTTGAGTTTGACTTTGATCTCATACTTTATTTTTGGGAAAATGGGAATATTAAAAAATGAGGCTGAGGTGGCCAAGGCATCCGCGATCTGATTCTGCCCCCTCGGGATCGCTGATAAATTATACTTTGAGAATCCTTCGAGGAGGTATATTACTAGGTTTATGTACACCCTCAATCTAGGGTGCTTGGATTGGTATATACCTTTCACTTGGTTTATGACAAGATGAGAGTCCCCATGCACCAATATTCTCTTTGCGCCCAATTCTTTCAAGACTCTCAGACCCCAAATCAATGCTTCATACTTCTCCATATTATTTGTACAATTAAAGGCGAGTTTGTACGAGCAAATTTTTGTTCCTACCTTGGGAGGACTTATCCACAAACCAGCCCCAACCCCTTCCTTGCTGATGGTTCTATCGAAGCTCATGTTCCACATCTCATTCTCTGCGTAGTTCCTCGGGTCTGTGCACTCTGCTGCTCATCGTGCAGATTTATCATTGACATTCATGACAGTTTTCAGCACTTCCTCTTCAAAGATCAGGTCATTGTAAAATATGGAGGAGCCAATATCAGTGTCAATGGAGTAGATAGGGTCGTTATTTGATTGCGTTTTACTACTCACCAGGTTCCCTTCAATTTTGCAGCCCATGACCTGGACAATAGCATGCCAAATTTAGGGGGTATATCGGTCACAACCACGTCCATAACTAGATTCTTAGAGGGGATTTGGGCCAGTGACACAACCAAATATTTAATAAAAACCAGACATTTCACTTTCCTTGAATTGAAAGAAAAAATATCCTTATAGGGCCTGGTGATGTCCAAACCCAACTCATCCATGATCACTTTGGGCATGAGAATGTGTGGTGCGCCTGAATCCAGCATGGCATTATGCAAAGTCATGTCATGGACCTTGAGACTGACATAGAATGGGGGGGCATCCTCAGTATCACCCGTATCCTCCATGCATGGGCCAAACAAAATGGAAAGGTGGTCATCCTGGACATTCAAGATATCGGGAGTCTCTCCCATCTTCAACATTTTAATAATCTGATCCCGATATTCTCCTTTCTTGATGAGCTCATTGAAAGGGACGAAGATTTTAATCTTGGCCATTTCATTCTCAAAGTTAAAAGGTGGGAAGAATTTTTCTACCTCCTTGATGTCTGTCTCCCAGCTTGTTTCCAGCGCTTTCCTTGGAACCTCCTCCTTTGACTTCCCCTTTTCAGTCGCATCCTTGGTCAGGTTGTCTTTCTTTGGTCGGCCCGTGGAAGAGAGGTCTGACTAAGGTTCCCTTATGGGATTCATCTGTTGTATTTCTATAGACGCCATTCTACTCCCAAGGTTGTATTGCTTTTGGAATGGCGTGATGGAATTGTGATAACCCTCCCTGAATTCCTTCATTTCCCAAGATAGTGTGTCATCCGTCTCCATCATAATATCATCATTTTATCTCATGTATTGATCGTGTTCTCCCTTTGTCAAGAACATGCATGTGTCCTTGTCATCGCATCAATTCATTTCATCTTGGATCATCTGATAAAAATATTCATATGCGTAATTGTTTTGTAACGGGGGCCTTATTTGTTGGTCTCCCTGGTCTCTTTGTTCCCTCTGCCTGATCTGCGGGACCGAACCTCTTCTAAGGTTTTGATTTCTGGGCTGGAGGTCATGTTATTCTCGGGTGGTGGGTTTGTTTCCCATGAACATTATTTCCATCATCTTCTCCATTGTCTTCATCATCAAGTCGAACTTGTCCTTCGAGGGTCGAGAAGTCGATTGCTGTGCATATCCTTGGGGTTTATTCCCACCTCTATTGAAGCTTTGTTTGATATTTCCTAATTCCATCAGGTTTACCTCGACTTTGATTATGTCACTCATCATGGCGTCTAAATTAGAATATCTTATCTCCCTCAAAAGCAAGGCAAAGTTGCTATCAAAGGAGTTGGTGTATCGAAGCTGCGTAGCCCCGGGACGCGGCTCAATTTATGTGGGAATTGAGTTGTAGGCCCTCATGAAACGGGAAAAGAAATCTTGGACCATCTCCTCTGACACTCTCTTCATATTTTTGTATTGCATCAGTAGCTGCAAAGGATTCTTTTTGTCTCCCCATATAGCAATAAATGATGTCTCAAATGTGGCAAAGTTGAGTACCTTTCCGTTGGAAGGGCCTTAAACCACTTCCTAACCTCCCCGGAAAATCTCTACATGAACAACCTCATCTTCGTGTCTTCATGGTCCACCTCTTCAAGATCAACGAAATCATTGAACCAATCCAGGTGATTTTGGGTAGAGCCATTTCCCTCAGCATCATACAACTTGATCCTCTGGTTGGTGTTCTGGGGAAAATCTTGCAGTTGGGCTGGCAAAGCAAGGGGGCGAATCTAGTGGCCATTTCTCTAGGAAGGTTTGGGATTTGTGGGATGTTCTGAGCAAGATTTGCAGCTTGCGGTATTTGGTTTGGTATCAGAGATCAAAACCTCTTCTCGTTGAAGACTATATGATCTAAGTTGGTTTTTGATTTAGACCTGAACAAGGTTTTTTCAAACAAGGTGTAAAAATCAAGGTCGTCAATTCTTTGTGCACCGTCCTTGGGTAAGGAAAGGATTTTGTCCAAGTAATAGAATGGGTTTGGCGCCTACTCCCTTTCCCTATGCAGAATTTTCTCAGGGTCACACATGGGCTCTACAGGGTTTTGTTCAAGGTTGGCTCTGGTATAGATGGTCCTCGAAGCCATGGTTTCTGAATGGCGCTACTATGTTCTACTGGTCTCCTTGACTAAATTCACCAGAGTAAAGGTTTCAGCCAATTTATATGTTTTTCCCATTGTTAACCTCGGGGGTCAAAACTATATCTTTAGTCATTCTCACAGGGAAAATATATTCAATTCTGTTCCCAGCAACGACGCCTGAATGTTAGCACTCTGTAAATTCATTCGACTGAGAAAATGAATGATAGAGGAAACCCCACAAACCAAATTTGAGGCCGAAAACTAGCCTTTCTGACTTGGAGAGGGCTCTCTCTGAGATTTGGTCTCTGTACAAGGTATGGCTTTAAACTATCAACTAAATTTAACACTTTTATACAAGATTTCTGGTTCTATTGGCAAAATAAAGAAAGACCTTGGGCTATGGAGTCAATTTAAGAAAACAATAGAAACAAATGACTTAGTGACTAAACTTGAGAGGATAAAGGCTAAGTAAGAAATAGTCTTTAAGTTAAAAATCATTGTATGTTGTGAGATGAAAACACATGAAGCAACTCGGAGCATCGTTGGGGATGAATTCAAAGTTCTCTTAGAAGAAACACAGTCGTCTAAATGGCGTGAATCTAGAGAAACTGTACGGTGAATTATAGATTCAAAATCATGTTCTGATTTAGACAAAATATAGATATGAATATAAAGAACACAGGAAAGCATGTACGCAAAGAGAGAGTACAATACATCAAACTGCTACAATTAGAATATTTTTGTCAAATCTTCAGGACCTTTGCATTAAGTTTCAATCGAGTTCAAATATACATTCAATAGTCATTGTCTACATCCAACCAACCTGGATTACATTGAAAAGACAAAATATATAGACCAGGGTGTGTTGCTCAGCCTACCCTGCTCTCTAACTACTATCCCTAGGATTTAGGCTCTGACTATTCTCTACTAAAAATAAATACTGATTGTACTCAATTGCACCATAACCACTCGTCTTTGCCGTGACATTTCGGTCATCAACAATATCTCATCATTAAAGAGTGATGTGTCGATGATTTTCCTTCGACAGGGCATCTGGACGATCAAGTGGTCTGTCAGACTCTTTCCACCCTATTAGCACATGGGAAAACCCAGGGTTCAACACTTCAACAATGCACCAACAAAACCCTAACTACCGACCCTTTCGCCAACACCTACGAAGTAGGCAAAGTCTCACCCAAGGTAGAAGCGGGAGGGTTTATAGGACGCAGGTGTTTGTAACCAAGCTGGGACACATATCTGTGATAATAACACTTCGCAAAGTACTCTATTAACACTTAGAATATGATATGCATTAGTTTTGTGGGTGGAAAATCCCTCCTATGAACTAGCACTAAGGGTTTTATCATGCATGAAGAAATGACCTAAAGATTCTTACTTTTTACCATCATCCCATGCCTAAACCTCCATTACTCATATGTAAATACAAGGCTTAAGAGATTACATTGACGTACCTTATTTTTCGTGTTTGATGTCGATCCCTTTTCGTGCTTGGTCATTCTTTGACTGTAACTCTCCTCCCAATGCTGACCTACATTCACTAAAGACAAACAAACAACTCCACATGTATTTGATCTATGAACTAATGGGTTAGATATTTAATCAATCATACAATCAATATTCCAATAATGACAATCTCATATGGCGGGCCGAGAAAAACAATTCTTTTATTAACTTCACAATGATACCTTACAATGATAAATTCGACTACTGCTCCTTGATCCTAGTCTCAAGATCTTCTTCCACTGTCTTCCAGCTGCTTTTCTTTATACTTCTCTTTGCACAAGGATGGCTAAAGGTTGGGACAAAGGGAATGCTTAATTGGGTATAGTTTCTTTACTATGATTCTCCTCCTTTCGAATGGGACCCCTACCCCTTATTTTATAAGTTAGAAGGAGCTAGGTATTTGGTTGAATGATCAGCCATTCATGGCCAAAAGGTTCAGTTAACTTACCCAAAGCTATGTGTTCCGTCAGCAACTTTCCTTTTTTCATGATTTTTTAGGTACACGCGGGCTGTCTTGGGTCAGCTAACGTGTACACACGTACAGTAATGGAGCAGGGCACGTGGGCCTTTATAAAAGGGGTTTTTAAGAAGAGTTGTTCAATAGTGTTTTGGCAAAGAAGGAATCTGAGATGGCCTGATGACAGGTAATCATTTCTGGTGCAAATTAGGGTTATAATAGATGCCCCCTAATGTGTGAGGTCAGAAGAGCATCTGATGGTCGAAATACATTAACAATCTTCACTGATGTTCTGAACAAGTGAGCCCAAGGACCAGAAATCGGGAGGTGTCGTCTGCAAAATAATAATTGTCTAACCGAGGTGAGCATACCCATGCTCGAGATAAAATAAAATCATGGCTACCAATCAAATACACTATAGATCCATGTCATATAACTATATAAAGTGTAGCCACGAGCAATACATAGTGGAGCTACATCTCGAAATCAGAAAGATATACATGTAGAGTATCCATATTCTAGAAGATGATAAGGCCTGATGGTTGGAGATGAGGTCTTCAAAGCTAGAGCAACAACTTCAAAATCTTCAAAACTTGGGTAGGAGTGTAATATGAGTGTACGACTTCACTACCCCGAGGTCTTCGAGGTTGCTTCGGTCATGGACTAGAGAATATTGATTATCATACTGAAGGCTTCATTGATTTCGAAAAAAGACTTGATTGGACTTTTGGGATGGTTGGGCATGAGGGAAAGAGACAAACTGCAGAGGGGATGACTCAGGCTTGGTAAAAAATTCCCTTGTACAATAGCACGACAAATGATAAGACTTGGGCAACATGGAATTAACATAAGTTTACGAGGCAGGAGGCAATGCAAACTCTCCATTTGTTTGGAAGAATAACCAAATAGAGGAGGACACAAGTCAATGTAGTGGGAATAGCTTCCTAAGGTCATATGAAATCCCAGGGTTTGACGAACAAACGGACAGATGTGCTTTATCCAAGGGTGACTCATTGTGCTACCAATAAAAAGAAAATACTTTTCCCTTCCTCTTTTTGGGGTATATTTGATTTTTTTGTCTTTTTCGATAATTTTGGAAAAAGA
>SNQJ01S0082590.1:27612-38425 GCA_010110895.2 Picea sitchensis
AGGATTTCTTGGGTTCTCAGACACGTAGCTAGCACTTCACCAGCAGGCGTATGCATGCAGGATGTGTGAAGGTAGGGCGCGTGTACACACATGCAAGCCTTATACAGGCCGTGTGTACCTCTATGACTTCCCGAAAAGAAAATGCAGCCAAGTAAAGAAAGAAGGGAGTACTGGTATGGAAGACCAAAATCCCTACTAGCTCAGACTCTTGTAAAAACACGGAAAAAAGGTGATGAAACCAATTTAAAACTACCAAAAATTATCCCCAGGAAACTCGAGAGATCCCCAGTACGGTTGCCAATTTTTTTGTGGGTGGGAAATCCCTTCTACATACTAGCACTAAGGGTTTTATCATCCATGCATAAATGACCTAAAGATTCTTACTTTTTACCATCATCCCATGCCTAAACCCCCATTACTCATATGTAAATACAAGGCTTAAGAGATTAAGTTGACGTACTTTATTTTTTGTGTTTGATGTCGTTCCCTTTTCACGCTTGGTCATTCTTTGACTGCAACTCTCCTCCCAATGCTGACCTACATTCACTAAAGACAAACAAAGAACTCCACATGCATTTTATCTATGAACTAACGGGTTAGATATTTAATCAATCATACAATCAATATTCCAATAATGACAATCTCATATGGCGAGATGGGAAAAGCAATTCTTTTATTAACTTCACAATGATACCTTACAATGATAAAGTCAGCTAGTTCTCCTTGATCCTGGTCCTGGGCTCTTCTTCCATTGTCTTCCAACTTCTTTGCTCTATACTTCTCTTTGCACAAGGATGGCTAAAGGTTGGGACAAAGGGAATGCTTAATCAGTTATAGTTTCTTTACTATGATTCTCCTCCTTTCAAATGGGACCCCTACCCCTTCTTTTATAGGTTAGAAGGAGCTAGGTATTTGGTCGAATGACCGGCCATGCATGTTCGAAAGGTTTAGTTAACTTACCCAAAGTTGTGTGTCTCGTCAACAACTTTCCTTTTTTCGTGCTTTTGTAGGTACACGCAGGCTAGCTTGGGTCAGCTAGCGTGTACACGCATGCAGTAATGGAGAAGGGTGCATGGGCCTTTATAAAAGGGGTTTTTAAGAAGAGTTGTTCGACAGTGTTTTGGCAAAGAAGGAATCTGAGATGGTTTGATGCCAGGTAAGCATGTTTGGTGCAAATTAGGGTTATAACAATTAGTTCATTATCTTTAATAACATCGCAGAACATACCCTAATAAAGATTGACGCAGTAAAAACGAAGATTAATCAATTCAACCACTTATCACATAGCACTAAGTTAGATCTACATTCATTCATCCTTAACACAAGTAAATCACTAAGAAACAACAGATTTATCTATCATACATAACATTCAAGGCACTGAGCATATTCATAACATAACCAGCAAAGCACAAAGAAAACCAAAGACACAAGATATACGTGGTTCATCCCAGTGTGGGGCTATGTCCACCAACTGCTTTGTCTTCTTTATTATTCTTCAATCTCTTACATTTAGTTTCTCCTGTGCACCAAGCCACAGAGCCAAGATTCACACCAGACAAGAGATCTACGCACTGAGCACCTGATCCTCCTTCCCAAAATTAGGTCAAGGTATAGAGCCAACTTCTCTATTGAGCATAGATCCTTACATACACATTATGTTGCACAAAGCAACTCAGAACTACTTTCACTTAGCCACTTGCCACTATGCCTTACTCTTATAAAATACATTCTTACTTATACTTTTACAATCCCTTACAAAAAGGCCTAAACACGGGAGAACCCATGGGCCAACATCTCATAACCCATTACAAAACCCTAAGGAACCCCTTGTTGGGTCCACATAGCCCGCAAAATCGATGAGATCCATTATCTCAACTTTGTCTGGATGCTCCTTTCTCGACTAATGTGTCGATGTCCAAAAAGTGGTCAAACCTGACCAAGGTTTCCTCAAAACTTGGTCGAGGGCCAACAGGCCCTCAACACTCACTTGTGACTCGTCCCGAGTCACATGGGTCTAGGAAAATATTTTTCAAAGGCCTCGATATTGACTCGAGCTACCTCAACTTGCTACTTCACCTGAGCCTCCTTCTCAGTGAGCTTCTGGATCATCTACTCTGTAATAGGCCCTTCTAGGCATTGTTCCACTGTTGCAACCACTTGGTCCAATTGTGAGCCTTGTTCCTCAATTTCTTCGAACACCTTGCAAGCTTCATCCTATGCAGGTTGTAGCTTATGTGTGAATTCCATTACCCTGCCCTGGAGGGAAGTGATATTCTATTGCACTGCATGTTGTTCCTAAGATCTCTTCATTCTTTCAACTACGGTGAGTAGCTTCATCTGTGCATGCACAAAGAAAGCCTGTTGTTGCACCTCCTGTAACTATGCTTCCAATTTCCTTAGCTCTAGATATTCTGCGAAGCATTCATATGTATGTTCTCTTCTATCACTCATTTGTTTGCATTCTGAGGTGAGGGCTTTGATCCTTACTACTGCATTCTTAGTTGATTCCTCCCTCTGGTCACACACCTCCTCCGAGGTGCTCGATACTGCTTGAACCTCCAATTTTTTTATTCTCGCTTGAAGCTGTTGGATGGTCTCAGAAAGCTTCGTAACTTGAACCTTAACTGACTCATGTTCCTCCTGTGCCAAGCCTGGCACAGAGAAACATGATTTATTCATTTCTTCTTTGACCATAGCCTTCTCTACAAGCAGTTGCTCCTTTTCTCTCTGTAGCTAGGATTTTTCCTCCTGTATCATCGCCTGAAACTCTTCTTTCTCATTTTCATAGGCAGTTACACAGTACCGCACTACTCTTAATTTCTCTAAGACTTCCTCTTTCTCTTGTTTCAAGTCTTTTGTAGCCTTCTCCTTCTCTTCTTGGTATTTCTGAGGTCGAGTGTTGGGAAACAGATATGTGATTACAATACTTAATAGATCACTTAGCCAACAATATGCATTAGGTTATGATTCTCATTCACACCATAGATTAACCCTTATTATAGATCAGTGAAGTAACAATCAAGATCAAGACCTTAAAACCTCTTAGCACATAACATTAGCTCAGATCTAGCATTCATTTTATACCAGTAATCACTAAGCTACAACATCTGATGCATTCATTATACATAATAACAACAACACTAATAAAATAACCACATAAACAACATTGCACAAAGCACATCAAGACACAGGATATACGTGGTTCACCCTAGTGTGGGGCTACATCCACCAACTTATTCTTCTTCCTTATTAGTCTTTGATCTTCTTACATTCACTTGCTCCTGTGCACAAATCCACAGAGCCAACTCCACAGTGGACATGTGATATACGCACAGCGCGCTAGATCCACCTTCCCCAAAATTAGGTCAAGGCACAGAGCCAAATCCTTAGTAGCACAAAGACTTACTTTACACAGCCAGATTGCGCGAATAAACTTCCAATATTTTGCACTAAACCAAACATACTGTGCACATAGCTAAAACTACTACTTACATCGCTTAGCTACTTCTTATTTATACATTTTCAAAAAGGCCTAAACATGGGTAAACCCATGGGCCGACATCCCATAACATGTTACATAAACCCTAAAACCATTTTTTGGGTCCACAAGCCTGCCAAATGAGTGAGATCCCACGATCTTTGCTCTTCCTGGGTGCTCCACCTTCGACCAGCCTGTCAAAGTCCCAAAATTGGTCGAATATTTCCTCAAAACTTGGTCAAGGGCCAACAGGACCCCAACACTCACATGTGACTCGTCCCGAGTCATTCATATCTGGGAAACACTACTTCGAAGGCCTCAAGGTTAGCTCAAGCTACCACGACTTGTTTCTTTACCAGAGCCTCCTGCTAGGTGAACTCCTAAAATACTTGTTCTGTAACAAGACCTTCCATGCATTGTTCCATTGTTGTAACCACTTGTTCCAGCTCCGATCCTTGTCCTTCGATCTCTTAAAAAATCATGTAGGATTCATCCTGCACCGACTGGAGTCTTTGTGTAACCTCCATGACTCTGCTCTAGATGGAGGTAACCTGTTGTTGGACTATGCGTTATTCCTATGATATTTTCATCCTCTTGAATATAGTGAGTAGCTTCATCTGTGCCTGGACGGTGGATTCCTGATGTTGCACCTCCTGGAGTTGTGCTTCTAGTTTCCTCAGCTATGGATATTATGCAAGGTGCTCACAGATCTATGCACTATGATTAATTAATTACTTACACTCTAAGGCTAGTTCCCTAATTCTTTCTATTGTATTCCTGGCAACTTCTTCCCTCTGATTGTGCACTTCTTACAGAGTGCTAGGTACTACTTGGAGCTCTAATTCCATTATCTGTGCTTGAAACTGTTGAATGGCTTCGACGAGCTTCCCCACTTGCATCTCGGTTGACTCTAGTTCCTCTTGTGCCAATCCTGACACAGAGAGAAGTTCTTTAGTCACTGCCTCTTTGACCACAGTCTACTCTGCGAGCAACTGGTCTTTTTCTTTCTGCATCTTCTCTTTGTCCTCCTCGAACATCACCTTAATTTCATCTTTCTCCTATTGCGCAACTCGAATTTTCTCTAAGACCTCCTCCTTTTATTGTTTCATTGAATTTGTAGCCTACTCCTTTTCTTCTTGGACTCGACGAAGTCGAGCCTCTATTGCATCTGCTAATATTCATAATTGGGTGGACTCATCCCCCAATTCTGCAATTTTCAATGAAGAAGGCGCAATAGTTACTGCGTGGATCAAATGGATAGCTTGTTGTATGTCCTTGAGCTCCTTCTCTATTATTTCATACAGTGTTTCTTGCTGCAATAGACCAGAAAGATAGAAAGATAGTTGGGTGGGCACAAAGGTCGGTCACTACACTAAGGGATAACCTTATTACATATATAATAATCAAAGAGCGCCCTTCCAATCCAATGTGATAGATTTCATTAAATAGATTCGTCATACAAACACTGCTTCCTCTCCCATATGGTCGAGACAACTTTTTCTTCCTTTCCTTCCTTCAGAATGAATGCATCCTTCAGTAAGCTTCACATACCTTGAGACCGATAAGCTATAGAGGGGATGAGACATTTCAAGGGGCACTAAATATCTATGTCCTGCATGAGTCAGGTGTACATATAGATATTTAAGGTTATACCTTGGTCACTTTAGTGATGGGTGAACAAATCCCTAAGGTTATCACAAACCAAGCAAAGTTGCCTTCTAGCTAAGCAGGGAAGCTTCATGTCTCTGCAATATATCCTCTGAAGTGTCCTCTACGGCTGCGATGATGAGATCGACATCATCCACTGTGAGAACATTCTTTGACTGAGGCTTATTGGCTCAGGTCTTCTTTCTTGTTGAGGGTTTCTACGGGGAAACCTTCCTTTTATTTGATGTTTTGGCCTCTTTAGGGGGATCCTTTGGCGGTGTAACTTCGCCTTTGTCTTTCTTTTCTCCTTCTTCCCCTCCTTATTATTGGTTCACTTCATCTCCTCCTCCTCCTGCAAGTGATTTAGGCCTAATTTCCTCTGAGGCGTTGTCCTCCTCATCAGTTTCTATGTTTTGCACTTCCTCCTTTTTCTTCTTTTTCTTCTGCTAGTCTGTCCATCATGTTTGACCCGGGTGACCAAGGGACTTCCGATGATGTCGGGGTCAAATATTTCTACATCTTCCACCGGTACGATGAACTTTGTTGGCCATTCTTTGGTGATCTCCTCCATATATTCATCAGTCAACTAATAATAGTACTATAGTTCCTCCTTACTCTCATGTTTGCGTGCGGTGATGTAGACAAAGTGTCGATCTGCATGGAACTTCGCTAGCGGTCTGTACTAATGTAGTGTATTCAGGTTCATTCATGGAAATTCCTCAATGGCCCACTTCAACTACTGGTAGTAAGAATGGAAGATAGCGTTTGACTGCCACTACTTCGACATGTCATTTGTATACCACAAGGTGGTGAACCTCACAGCCAATTGCTTCGATGGCTCAAATTCTAGAAGTATCACTCCTTCAGGCATCTGCCAAGTGAAAACGGTTATCAGTATCAGTAAATAACTGAAATGGCATTTGTATCCTTGATCATACGCTTCGCAACAGTCCTTCTCCATCTCGTTGACGAGGTAGCTCGCCCAGCTCATTTGCATTCCTTCTATGCACTTCCCTATGATATCTACCACAAATCCAGTGACCTGTGTTGGATGTTTCTTTCTGATGAGCTTACCAGCTATAAGCTGACAAGATAGGTGCATTTCACCATCCTGGATGGAGGCTACCTTCTATCCTTGATTTCCCTTCTCTACATCGCCATAGTCTTCCTTTATGCATTATGCTAGGGAGCGATCTGAAGTCTTCCCTGGGTAGAATTGGTGAGGGTCCAGTCCCTGCATGCTCATTACTATGATCAAGTGGATCAACATTGGATCCATAGTGACGCGCCTTTCAAGCCACAGATACCCTCCATGGTAACACAACAGGAGGATTTTAACGCAAGCGTTAACCTCCTGATGTCATCCAAAGTGAGGGATCTTCATCACATTCAGTATCGTTGACTGCACGAGCTCTTTAATCCATGGATGGGAGACTATGCACGGCTTCTTCCTAGTCATTCTCATCAAATACCTATGCGACGTGAGCATTGCATAGTTCTTCTTGTCTCCAAGGTTGAAGTCATTGTTCTTCAGGGTTGGGAGATGTCCTAACTAGGGTTCAAATACGTGTATCCCCTTCGGGATGTATGCGGTGATTAACGTGTACTCAATGTCATGCGGGATACTTTCGCGATTCACCGCACTAGCTAAAGGTGGTATGTACTCCGAAAAAACCGACGGGATCTACTTCATCTTATCCAGATCGTCATGGTGTTTGCTTCGTTTCTCAGCAGTGCAGCCAAAATGTCATCTAGTCGATGGGGATGCTTGCAATCCACCAGTCGACGATGCATGTATTCCTATAGACATGACTCTCTCAACCATGAGGTCTACAAGTATCTCCTCCACAAATTTCTCTAATGCGTTATGTTTTCCCGACATTCACACTTGTAACAAAATAAATCAGGTAGGTGAATGGAAAATAAAGGTAATCAAATGGATGGTGACGTCTAGAAATCACAGCACGATATGCAATCGATTCTCTGTTATCTCGGATAATCGTGGGTGGAAAAAAATGGTCCCAGCACAGCGTCCGACGGGTTAAATAAGAAAGCATCGTAACAGATTCCTCAACGGGTAGAAATTTCTCAATAAATATGAATCAATCTGTTATGGCGTGGTCTCAATGGTCCAACGATGGTCTTCCCAACAATATTGTTTTTCTATCCATTCTAGAGCGTCATTCTAATGGTCGGGGCACCTCCAACGGTCATATAGCTTCACCATGGTGAAGTCCCATTCTGTGTGGTTTGATTAATTCGTCGAAGTTCAATTTCTGCAGATCTTCCTCCTGTGAAGTCTTTTCTGGAACTTCCCATAGTTTTTCTAACTTTGATTTCTTCTTACTGAGCTTCCTTTCGTTCTTTCCTATGATCTAAGTCTCTAGATTTCTCTTTCCATTTTTATTCTTATCTTTTCTTAGCATGGTAACTTCACACTGTCAATGTTCTTTCAAAGGGTTCAAAGGTAATCCCTCTTTTCTTACTAGGTCCTAGGTGGGCATACTTTGTACTTGCATGGATAGGTCCTTCAACCCTTCTTGCGCTCTTTCAAAGTTGACAACTACTTCTCTTTCATTCTCCTGCTTTGACTCAACTTCTCGTTCTTCTATCATTTGATCTATTCTTAGAGCTATGAAATCCCTTAGTTCTTGATTTTTATTTTCTATATCTTCCTTCTCTGCTTTCCTTTTGATATGATCTTTCTCAATCCAAGTATTTCCTAATAAAATTGGAAAAGGGGCGTTGTTCTCAAGAAACCTAGTAACTTCAAAGTCCTCTTCTGTCGATGTTC
Organism: Picea sitchensis; assembly: GCA_010110895.2. Classification (NCBI taxonomy): domain Eukaryota; kingdom Viridiplantae; phylum Streptophyta; class Pinopsida; order Pinales; family Pinaceae; genus Picea; species Picea sitchensis. The sequence continues at coordinate 35,532 of SNQJ01S0082590.1, forward strand.
ATGAGAAATCATAGGTATATTAGTAACTCTTCCACATAGGGTTGTCATCTTTCCTTTAAACAAGCCTATCCTTCCTAATGAAGGTATCATAGAAGGCTTTCCCAAAATTTCCCAAGTGCTTTCTGGAATAATATTCACATGTGTTTCTTCATCTAGTACACAATCTATGTCGAAGTATTCTATTCTTGTGACTATGCACTGTTTTTCTTTCAAGATCTCTAACAAACTAACATCTTTGTGGTCATTCATTTCTTTTTTTAACTGTACTAACATAGTCTGAGCTTTCTTTTATTCTTTCTCTTTTTGGTTTTCTAACAGATCCTTAGTTTCTTGACCTTCTTCATAGTTTTCTTGTCTCATGTTCATCTTTTCAACTTAGAGATCATTCTTGGGCAATCCTCAACCTCATGACCAATAGATTTACAACAAAGACAAATAGGACCTGCACCAGGGAATTCTTTAGCAGGATGTCTCAGTCTTCTGCAATTGTAACACAATGTCAATCCTCTCTTTCTTTTAAACAAGCCCCACTCTTTCCTGTACTGTGGTATGGGATCACATTGTTGGACCTGCAATCTGCAAAAGTTCTCTCTAGGTTCCTGCATCCACTTATTAGTCCAAAAATTCTTTCTATGCATAGGAATAACATATTTTTCTGTATTTCTATCAAATTTATTAAGATCAAATCTTTCTTCTAACTGTGCCCTAGTTTTTAGACTAGGACAAAATCTATCAAATAGACCTAGATTCATACTTTTCGAAGCAAAAATTTCCACTTATCTTACCTTTACTAGAGCACAAAGCTTTAAGATCTTACCTCTTTTCTTCATATCAGGTTCCTTTCTTAGCACAAATATTCTCAAGTTGATTAGAATAATGTGCACTACAACAACAGATCTGTGCACATAGCTTTCTCTTTTCTTCAGTTCCTAGCAATCACATTTTTAGGTCCCGACAACAGAACCATTTTTTGGGACATAGATATGTGATTACAATACTTAACAACGCACTTAGCCAACAATATGCATTAGGTTATGATTCTTATTCACACTGCATATTAACCCTTATTACATATCAACGTAGTAACAATCAAGATCAAGCCCTTAAAACCTCTTAGCACATAGCATTAGCTCAGATCTAGCATTGATTTACACCATTAAGCACTAAGATAAAACATCTGATGCATTCATTATACATAATAACAAAAACACTAAGCAAATAACCACATAAACAACATTTCCCAAAGCACATCAAGACATAGGATATATGTGGTTCACCCCAGTGTGGGGCTATGTCCACCAACTTCGTCTTCTTCCTTATTAGTCTTCGATCTTCTTACATTCATTTGCTCCTGTGCACAAAGCCATAGAGCCAACTCCGCAGTGGGCAGGTGATCTGTGCACAACGTGCTAGATCCACCTTCCCCCAGGTCAAGGCATAGAGACAACTCCATAGTAGCACAAAGCCTTAATTTACACAACCAGATTGCACGAAGAAACTTCCAATCTTTTGCACTAAGCAAAACATACTGTGGACATAGATAAAACTACTACTTACATCGCTTAGCTACTTCTTACTTATACATTTGAAAAAATGCCTAAACATGGGTAAACCCATGGGCCGACATCCCATAACCTGTTACATAAGCCCTAAAACCCTTTGTTAGGTCCACAAGCCCGCAAAATGAGTGATATCTCGCGATCTCTGCTCTGCCTGGGCACTCCACCTTCGACCAGCCTATCGAATTCCCAAAATTGGTCAAACACGACCAATATTTCCTCAAAAATTGGTCAAGGGCCAACATCAACCCTCTGTCGCATCTGCATGTCTTCTCAATTGGGTTGGTTCATCCCCCAATTCTGCAATATGTGATGCAGTAGGTACTGTGCGAACCGAACAAATATCTTGTTGTACTTCGTTCAATTCCTTTTTTATCCCGCCATATAGTTCATCCTACTTCGCTCCATATCTCTGCAAGATGTCCTCGAAAGAATCCTCCATAGCTCCAAAGACCAAACTGATGTCGTCTTCCTTGAGTGTGGCCTCTAATTGGGGCTTACTAGCGCGTGTCTGCTTTCATGCTGAAGGTTTCTGCTGAGAAACCTTCCTCTTCTAAGGTGTTACTATTTTAGCAGGGGGATCTTTCGGTGGTGTAGCTTCGCATTCTCCTTTATTTTCTCCTTCATCCCCTCCTCCTTGTCCATTTTCTTTGTCTCCTCCTCCTCCTAGCGATCCAAAGCCATTTTCTTTAGAGGCATTTTCCTCCTCATCGTTTTCTATATTCTGGACTTCTTCATGCTTCTTATTCTTTGTCCCACTGGACTATCTGACATCCTCGACTCGGGTGACCAAGGGGCTTCCTTTGGTGTTAGTGTCGGAGAGTTTTGCATCAGCAATAGGTACAAGGAACTCCTCCGGCTACTCCTTTGTGATCTGCTACATGTCTTCATCTGTTATCTTATAGTACGATTGCAACTCTTCCTTTCTCTCATCTTTGTGTGTAGTGATATAGATGAAATGTGGATCTGCACATAAATTTTTTAGCGATCTATACTGGTGTAGGGTGCGCAGTGTCATGCATGGAAATGCTTCAATGGAAACCTTTTGTTCCTGATAATACATATGGAACACAACGTTGGACTGCCATTGCTTCAACATGTTGTTGGTGTACCACAAGGTGGAAAACCTAGCATCCAACGGCTTCGAGGGTTCGATCTCTGGAAAGGCGGATCCTTTAGGAATTTGTGAAGAAACAAATGCAATCAAAATAGTCAACCAACTGAAGTGGAATTCGTATCCCAAATCTTGAGCTTCCTGGCAATCTTTCTCAAGTTCATTGACGATGTAACTCGCCCAATTCATTTTCATTCCCTCCACACATATTCCTGCGAGGT
>SNQJ01S0082590.1:38475-58735 GCA_010110895.2 Picea sitchensis
TTAATCAATCATACAATCAATATTCCAATAATGACAATCTCGTATGGAGAGATGGGAAAAGCAATTCTTTTATTAACTTCACAATGATACCATACAATGATAAAGTCGGCTACTTCTCCTTGATTCTGGTCCTGGGATTTTCTTCCATTGTCTTCCAACTGCTTTGCTCTATACTTATCTTTGCACAAGGATGGCTAAAGGTTGGGACAAAGAGAATGCTTAATCGGTTATAGTTTCTTTACTATGATTCTCCTCCTTTCAAATGGGACCCCTACCCCTTCTTTTATAGGTTAGAAGGAGCTAGGTATTTGGTCGAATGACCGGCCATGCATGGCCGAAAGGTTTAGTTAACTTACCCAAAGTTGTGTGTCTCGTCAGCAACTTTCCTTTTTTCATGCTTTTGTAGGTACATGCGGGTTGGCTTGGGTCAGCTAGCATGTACATGCATGCAGTAATGGAGCAGGGTGTGTGGGCCTTTATAAAAGGGGTTTTTAAGAAGAGTTGTTCAGCAGTGTTTTGGAAAAGAAGGAATCTGAGATGGTCTAATACCAAGTAAGCATGTCTGGTGCAAATTAGGGTTATAACAATTAGTTCATTAGCTTTAATAACATCGCATAACATACCCTAATAAATATTGACGTAGTAAAAACAAAGATTAATCACTTCAACCACTTATCACATAGCACTAAGTTAGATCTACATTCATTCATCCTTAACACAAGTAAATCACTAAGAAACAATAGATTTATCTATCATACATAACATTCAAGGCACTGAGCATATTCATAACATAACCAGCAGAGCACAAAGAAAACCAAAGACACAAGATATACGTGGTTCATCCCAGTGTGGGGCTATGTCAACCAACTGCTTCATCTTCTTTATTATTCTTCAATCTCTTACATTTAGTTTCTCCTGTGCACTAAGCCACAGAGCCAAGATTCACACCAGAGAAGAGATCTACGCACTGAGCACCAGATCCTCCTTCCCAAAATTACGTCAAGGTATAGAGCCAACTTCTCTATTGAGCATAGAACCTTACATACACATTATGTTGCACAAAGCAACTTAGAACTAATTTCACTTAGCCACTTCCCACTATGCCTTACTCTTATACAATACATTCTTACTTATACTTTTACAATCCCTTACAAAAAGGCCTAAACACGAGAGAACCCATGGGCCAACATCTTATAACCCATTACAAAAACCCTAAGGAACCCCTTGTTGGGTCCACATAGCCCTCAAAATCGGTGAGATCCATTATCTCAACTTTGTCTGGATGCTCCTTTCTTGACTAATGTGTTGATGTCCAAAAAGTGGTCAAACCTGACCAAGGTTTCCTCAAAACTTGGGCGAGGGCCAACAGGCCCTCAACACTCACCTGTGACTCGTCCCGAGTCACATGGGTCTGGCCAAATCTTTTTCAAAGGCCTCGATATTGACTCTAGTTGCCTCAACTTGCTACTTCACCTAAGCCTCCTGCTCAGTGAGCTCTTGGATCGTCTGCTCTGTAACAGACCCTTCTAGGCATTGTTCCACTGTTGCAACCACTTGGTCCAGTTGTGAGCCTTGTCCCTCAATTTCTTCGAACACCTTGCAAGCTTCATCCTACACAGGTTGTAGCTTATGTGTGAATTCCATTACCCTGCCCTGGAGGGCAGTGATCTTCTACTGCACTGCACGTTGTTCCTAATATCTCTTCATTCTTTCAACTACGGTGAGTAGCTTCATTTGCGCCTGCACAAAGAAAGCTTGTTGTTGCACCTACTGTAACTATGCTTCCAAGTTCCTTAGCTCTAGATATTCTACGAAGCATTCATATGTATGTGCTCTTCTATCACTCAGTTTTTTGCATTCTGAGGTGAGGGATTTGATCCTTACTACTGCGTTCTTAGTTTATTCCTCCCTCTGATCACACACCTCCTCCGAGGTGCTCGATACTGGTTGAACCTCCAGTTTTTTTATTCTCTCTTGAAGTTGTTGCATGGTCTCAGAAATCTTCGTAACTTGAACCTTGACCAACTCATGTTCCTCCTGTGCCAAGCCTGGCACAGAGAAACATGATTTATTCATTTCTTCTTTGACCATAGCCTGCTCTACAAGCAGCTGCTCCTTTTCTCTCTGTAGCTGGGATTTTTCCTCCTGGATCATCCCCTGAAACTCTTCATTCTCATTTTCATAGGCGGTTACACAGTACCACACTACTCTTAATTTCTCTAAGACTTCCTCTTTCTCTTGTTTCAAGCCTTTTGTAGCCTTCTCCTTCTCTTCTTGGAATTTCTGAGGTCGAGTGTTGGGACACAGATCTGTGATTACAATACTTAACAAATCACTTAGACAACAATATGCATTAGGTTATGATTCTCATTCACACCATAGATTAACCCTTATTATAGATCAGTGAAGTAACAATCAAGATCAAGACCTTAAAACCTCTTAGCACATAACATTAGCTCAGATCTAGCATTCATTTTATACCATTAATCACTAAGCTACAACATCTGATGCATTCATTATACATAATAAAAACAACACTAATAAAATAACCACATAAACAACATTGCACAAAGCACATCAAGACACAGGATATACGTGGTTCACCCTAGTGTGGGGCTACATCCACCAAGTTATTCTTCTTCCTTATTAGTCTTTGATCTTCTTACATTCATGTGCTCCTGTGCACAAATCCACAGAGCCAACTCCATAGTGGACAGGTGATATACACACAGCGTGCTAGATCCACCTTCCCCAAAATTAGGTCAAGGCACAGAGCCAACTCCTTAGTAGCACAAAGCCTTACTTTACATAGCCAAATTGCGCGAAGAAACTTCCAATCTTTTGCACTAAGCCAAACATACTGTGCACATAGCTAAAACTACTACTTACATCGCTTAACTACTTCTTATTTATACATTTTCAAAAAGGCCTAAACATGGGTAAACCCATGGGCCGACATCCCATAACATGTTACATAAACCCTAAAACCCTTTGTTGGGTCCACAAGCCTGCAAAATGAGTGATATCCCACAATCTTTGCTCTTCCTGGGTGCTCCACCTTCGACCAGCCTGTCAAATTCCCAAAATTGGTCAAATATTTCCTCAAAACTTGGTCAAAGGCCAACAGGACCCCAACACTCACATGTGACTCGTCCCGAGTCATTCATATCTGGGAAACACTACTTCGAAGGACTCAAGCTTAGCTCAAGCTACCTCGAATTGTTGCTTTACCATAGCCTCCTGCTCAGTGAACTCCTGAAATACTTGTTCTGTAACAGGCCCTTCCATGCATTGTTCAATTGTTGTAACCACTCGTTCCAGCTGCGATCCTTGTCCTTCGATCTCTTAAAAAATCATGTAGTATTCGTTCGCATCGACTGGAGTCTCTGTGTAACCTCCATGACTCTGCTCTAGATGGAGGTAACCTGTTGTTGGACTATGCGTTGTTCCTATGATCTTTTCATCCTCTTGAATATAGTGAGTAGCTTCATCTGTGCCTGGACGGTGGATGCCTGATGTTGCGCCTCCTGGAGTTGTGCTTCCAGTTTCCTCAGCTATGGATATTATGCAAGGTGCTCACAGGTCTATGCACTATGATTACTTAATCACTTACACTCTAAGTCTAGTTCCCTAATTCTTNTTCTATTGTGTTCCTGGAAACTTCTTCCCTCTGATTGCGCACTTCTTACAGAGTGCTAGGTACTACTTGGAGCTCTAACTCCATTATCTGTGCTTGAAACTATTGAATGGCTTCGACGAGCTTCCCCACTTGCATCTCGGTTGACTCTAGTTCCTCTTGTGCCAAGCTTGACACAGAGAGAAGTGATTTAGTCACTGCCTCTTTGACCACAATCTACTATGTGAGCAGCTGGTCTTTTTCTTTCTGCATCTTCTCTTTGTCATCCTTGAACATCGCCCTAATTTCATCTTTCTCCTATTGCGCAAATCAAATTTTCTCTAAGACCTCCTCCTTTTATTGCTTCATTGAATCTGTAGCCTGATCCTTTTCTTCTTGGACTCGACGAAGTCGAGCCTCTGTTGCATCTGCTAATATCCATAATTGGGTGGACTCATCCCCCAATTCTACAATTTTTGATGAAGAAGGCGCAGTAGGTACTGCGCGGCTTGAATGGATAGCTTGTTGTATGTCCTTGAGCTCCTTCTCTATTCTTTCATACAGTGTTTCTTGCTGCAACAAACCAGAAAGATAGAAAGATGGTTGGGTGGGCACAAAGGTCGGTCACTACACTAAGGGATAACCTTATTACATATATAATAATCGGAGAGTGCCCTTCCAATCCAATGTGATAGATTTCATTATATAGCTTCATCGTACAAACACTTCTTCCTCTCCCATATGGTCGAGCCAACTTTTTCTTCCTTTCCTTCCTTCAAAATGAAAGAATCCTTCAGTAAGCTTCACATACCTTGAGACCGATAAGCTATAGAGGGGGTGAGACATTTCAAGGGGCACTAAATATCTATGTCCTACATGAGTCAGGTGTACATATAGATATTTAAGGTTATACCTTGGTCACTTTAGTGATGGGTGAACAAATCCCTAAGGTTATCACAAACCAAGCAAAGTTTCCTTCTAGCTAAGTGGGGAAGCTTCATGTCTCTGCAAGATATCCTCTGAAGTGTCCTCTACGGCTGCGATGATGAGATCGACATTGTCCACTGTGAGAAAATTCTTTGACTGAGGCTTATTGGCTCGGGTCTTCTTTCTTGTTGAGGGTTTCTACGGGNTCCTCCTCATCAGTTTCTATGTTTTGCACTTCCTCCTTTTTCTTCTTTTTCTTCTGCTAGTCTGTCCATCATGTTTGACCCGGGTGACCAAGGGACTTCCGATGATGTCGGGGTCAGAGATTTCTGCATCTTCCACCGGTATGATGAACTTTGTTGGCCATTCTTTGGTGATCTCCTCCATATATTCATCAGTCAACTAATAATAGTACTATAGTTCCTCCTTACTCTCATGTTTGTGTGCGGTGATGTAGATAAAGTGTCGATCTGCATGGAACTTCTCTAGCGGTCTGTACTAATGCAGTGTATTCGGGTTCATTCATGGAAATTCCTCAATGGACCACTTCAGTTGTTGGTAGTAAGAATGGAAGACAGCGTTCGACTGCCACTGCTTCGACATGTCATTTGTATCATGGATGATTTTAGGGGCTAAATTTCGCTCACAGACTAATTTTCCATGGTTTTTCCAAAAATGAGATTCGCTATTTTAAAAATGATTTGCCCAAATTCTTTAGGATAAAATTATTTAACCTTAAAAATCGCCAAAATTTTATAAAAACTATATTATATACTTAGACATTTGAATGTTTTTACAAAAATATTACCAAACATTTATAGTTGACATATGAAGGATTAGTAAGATTCACCAAGGTTTCTACATTTTAAAATAAATTTCCATCCTTAAAATCATCCCTGATTTGTATACCATAAGGTGGTGAACCTCGCAGCCAATTGCTTCGATGGCTCAACTTCTAGAAGTATCACTCCTTCAGGCATCTGCCAAGTGAAAAAGGCTATCAGTATCAGTAAATAACTGAAATGGAATTTGTATCCTTGATCATGCACTTCGCGACAGTCCTTCTCCATCTCGTTGACGAGGTAGCTCGCCCAACTCACTTGCATTCCTTCTATGCACTTCCCTATGAGATCTACTACAAATCTGGTGACCTGTGTTGGATGTTTCTTTCTGATGATCTTACCAGCTATAAGCTAACAAGATAGGTGTATTTCACCATCCTGGATGGAGGCTACCTTCTATCCTTTCTTTCCCTTCTCTACATCGCCATAGTCTTCCTTTATGCATTATGCTAGGGAGCGATCTGAAGTCTTCCCTGGGTAGAATTGGTGAGGGTCTAGTCCCTGCATGCTCATTCCTATGATCAAGTGGATTAGCGTTGGATCCATAGTGATGTGCATTTCAAGCCACAGATACCCTCCATGGTAACACAACAAGAGGATTTTAACGCAAGCGTTAACCTCCTGATGTCATCCAAAGTGAGGGATCTTCATCACATTCAGCATCGTCGACTGCACGAGCTCTTTAATCCATGGCTGGGAGACTATGCACAGCTTCTTCCCAGTCATTCTCATCAAATACCTATGCGACGCGAGCATTGCATAGTTCTTCTTGTCTCCAAGGTTGAAGTCATTGTTCTTCAGGGTTGGGAGATGTCCTAACTAGGGTTCAAATACGTGTATCCCCTTCGGGATGTATGTGGTGATTAACGTGTACTCAAAGTCATGCGGGATACTTTCACAATTCACCGCACTAGCTAAAGGCGTTATGTACTCCGACAAAACTGATGGGATCTGCTTTGTCTTATCCATATCGTCATGGTGTTTTCTTCGCTTCTCAGCAGTGCGGCCAAAATGTCATCTAGTCGATGGGGATGCTTGCAATCCACTAGTCGACGATGCATGTATTCCTACAGACATGACTCTCTCAACCATGAGGTCTACAAGTATCTCATCCACAAATTTCTCTAACGCGTTATGTTTTCCCGACATTCACACTTGTAACAAAATAAATCAGGTAGGTGAACGAAAAAGAAAGGTAATCAAATGGATGGTGAGGTCTAGAAATCACAGCGCGATATGCAATCGATTCTCTGTTATCTCGGATAATCGTGGGTGGAAAAAAATGGTCCTAGCACAGCGTCCGACGGGTTAAATAAGAAAGCATCGTAACAGATTCCTCAATGGGTAGGAATGTCTCAATAAATATGAATCAATCTATTATGGCGTGGTCTCAATGGTCCAACGATGGTATTCCCAACAATAATTGTTTTTCTATCCATTCTGGAGCGTCATTCTAATGGCCGGGGAACCTCCAACGGTCATATAGCTTCACCATGGTGAAGTCCCATTCTGTGTGGTTCGATTAATTCATCGAAGTTCAATTTCTGCAGATCTTCCTCCTGCGAAGTCTTTTTTGGAACTTCCCATAGTTTTTCTAACTTTGATTTCTTCTTACTGAGCTTCCTTGCCTTCTTTCCTGTGATATGAGTCTCTAGATTTCTCTTTCCATTTTTATTCTTATCTTTTCTTAGCATTGTAACTTCACACTGTCAATGTTATTTCAAAGGGTTCAAAGGTAATACCTCTTTTCTTACTAGGTCCTAGGTGGGCATACTTTGTTCTTGCATGGATAGGTCCTTCAACCCTTCTTGCGCTCTTTCAAAGTTGACAACTACTTCTCTTTCATTCTACTGCTTCGACTCAACTTCTCGTTCTTCTATCATTTGATCTATTCTTCGAGCTATGAAATCCCTTAGTTCTTGATTTTTATTTTTTGTATATTCCTCCTCTACTTTCCTTTTGATCTGATCTTTCTCAATCCAAGTATTTCCTAATAAAATTGGAAAAGGGGCGTTGTTCTCAAGAAACCTAGTAACTTCAAAGTCCTCTTCTGTCAATGTTTCATGAGAAATCATAGGTATATTAGTAACTCTTCCACATAGGGTTATCATCTTTCCTTTAAACAATCCTATCCTTCCTAATGAAGGTATCATAGAAGGCTTTCCCAAAATTTCCCAAGTGCTTTCTGGAATAATATTCACATGTGTTTCTTCATCTAGTACACAATCTATGTCGAAGTATTATATTCTTGTGACTATGCACTGTTTTTCTTTCAAGATCTCTAACAAACTAACATCTTTGTGATCATTCATTGCTTCTTTTAACTATACTAACATAGTCTGAGCTTTCTTTTATTCTTTCTCTTTTTGGTTTTCTAATAGATCCTTAGTTTCTTGACCTTCTTCATAGTTTTCTTGTCTCATGTTCATCTTTTCAACTTAGCGATCATTCTTGGGCAATCCTCAACCTCATGACCAATAGATTTACAACAAAGACAAATAGGACCTACACCAGGGAATTCTTTAGCAGGATGTCCCAGTCTTCTGCAATTGTAACACAATGTCAATCCTCTCTTTCTTTTAAACAAGCCCCACTCTTTCCTGTATTGCGGTATGGGATCACATTGTTGGACCTGCAATCTGCAAAAGTTCTTTCTAGGTTCTTGCATCCACTTATTAGTCCAAAAATTCTTTCTATGCATAGGAATAACATATTTTTCTCAATTTCTATCAAATTTTTTAAGATCAAATCTTTCTTCTAACTGTGCCCTGGTTTTCAGACTAGGACAAAATCTATCAAATAGACCTAGATTCATACTTTTCAAAGAAAAAATTTCCACTTATCTTACCTTTACCAGAGAACAAAGCTTTAAGATCTTACCTCTTTTCTTTAGATCAGGTTCCTTTCTTAGCACAAATATTCTCAAGTTGATTAGAATATTGTGCACTACAACAATAGATCTGTGCACATAGCTTTCTCTTTTCTTCAGTTCCTAGCAATCACATTTTTAGGTCCCGACAACAGAACCATTTGTTGGGACATAGATATGTGATTACAATACTTAACAGAGCACTTAGCCAACAATATGCATTAGGTTATGATTCTTATTCACACTACATATTAACCCTTATTACATATCACCGTAGTAACAATCAAGATCAAGCCCTTAAAACCTCTTAGCACATAGCATTATCTCAGATCTAGCATTGATTTACACCATTAAGCACTAAGATAAAACATCTGATGCATTCATTATACATAATAACAAAAAAACTAAGCAAATAACCACATAAACAACATTTCCCAAAGCACATCAAGACATAGGATATATGTGGTTCACCTCAGTGTGGGGCTATGTCCACCAACTTCGTCTTCTTCCTTATTAGTCTTTGATCTTCTTACATTCATTTGCTGCTGTGCACAAAGCCATAGAGCCAACTCTGCAGTGGGAAGGTGATCTGTGCACAACGTGCTAGATCCACCTTCCCCAAAACTAGGTCAAGGCATAGAGCCAACTCCATAGTAGCACAAAGTCTTACTTTACACAACCAGATTGCACGAAGAAACTTCCAATCTTTTTCACTAAGCAAAACATACTGTGGACATAGATAACACTACTACTTACATCGCTTAGCTACTTCTTATTTATACATTTGAAAAAATGCCTAAACATGGGTAAACCCATGGGCCGACATCCCATAACCTGTTACATAAGCCCTAAAACCCTTTGTTGGGTCCACAAGCCCGCAAAATGAGTGATATCTTGTGATCTCTGCTCCACCTCGACGCTCCACCTTCGACCAGCCTGTCGAAGTCCCAAAATTGGTCAAACACGACCAATATTTCCTCAAAACTTGGTCAAGGGCCAACATCGAGCCTTTGTCGCATCTGCATGTCTTCTCAATTGGGTTGGTTCATCCCCCAATTCTGCAATATGTGATGCAGTAGGTACTGTGCGAACCGAACAAATATCTTGTTGTACTTCGTTCAATTCCTTTTTTATCCCGCCATATAGTTCATCCTGCTTCGCTCCATATCTCTGCAAGATGTCCTCGAAAGAATCCTCCATAGCTCCGCAGACCAAACTGATGTCGTCTTCCATGAGTGTGGCCTCTAACTGGGGCTTACTAGCACGCTTATGCTTTCATGCTAAAGGTTTCTGCTGAGAAACCTTCCTCTTCTAAGGTGTTACTATTTTAGCAGGGGGATCTTTCGATGGTGTAGCTTCTCCTTCTCCTTTATTTTCTCCTTCATCCCCTTCTCCTTGTCCATTTTCTTTGTCTCCTCCTCCTCCCAGCGATCCAAAGCCATTTTCTTTAGAGGTTTTTTCCTCCTCATCGTTCTCTATATTCTGGACTTCTTCATGCTTCTTCTTATTCTTTGTCCCACTAGACTATCCGACATCCTCGACTCGGGTGACCAAGGGGATTCCTATGGTGTTAGTGTCGGAGAGTTTTGCATCAGCAACATGTACAAGGAACTCCTCCAGCTACTCCTTTGTGATCTTCTACATGTCTTCATCTGTTATCTTATAGTACGATTGCAACTCTTCCTTTCTCTCATCTTTGTGTGTAGTGATATAGATGAAATGTGGATATGCACAGAAATTTTTTATCGGTCTATACTGTTGCAGGGTGCGCGGTGTCATGCATGGAAATGCTTCAATGGAAACCTTTTGTTCTTGATAATACATATGGAACACAAAGTTGGACTGCCATTGCTTCAACATGTTATTGGTGTACCACAAGGTGGAAAACCTAGCATCCAACGGCTCCGAGGGTTCGATCTCTGGAAAGGTGGATCCTTCAGGCATTTGCGAAGCAACAAATGCAATCAAAATAGTCAACCAACTGAAGTGGAATTCGTATCCCAAATCTTGAGCTTCCTGGCAATCTTTCTCAAGTTCATTGACGATGTAACTCGCCCAATTCATTTTCATTCCCTCCACACATATTCCTGCGAGGTCCACCAAGAACCTGGTGACCTGTGTGGGATGGTTCTTTCTTACGAGCTTTCCAGCTATGAGTTGGCAATCGAGGTGCACTGCATCATCTTGTATAGAGGCTACCTTGTAGCCTCGCTTTCCTTTTTCAACTTCATCGTAAGCTTCCTTGATGCCTTGTGTTAGGGAGCAGTCTAAGGCCTTCCCTAGATAAAACTGTTGAGGGTCAGGTCCCTGCATGCTTAATCCTGTAATCCAGAGGATCAACGTCGGATCCACAATAATCCTCTAGTTGAGCCACAGGTATCCACCATGGTAGAAAGACAAGAGGAGTTTAACGTAAGTGTTAACCTCTTGGTGGCAGCCAAAATGGGGAATCTTCATCACATTTAACATAGTGGACTACGCCAACTCCTTAATCCATGGCTGGGAGGCCAGATGAGGCTTCTTCCTAGTTAAATTCATCAAGTATCAGTGGGGTGTGAGCATAGCATAGTTATTTCTGTCGCCTAGATTGAAATCATTGTTCTTTAGTAACGGGATCTATCCCAACTGACTCCTGACTACACGTATTCCCTTCAGAATGTACATGGTGATCAAAGTGTACTCCTAGTCCCGGGGAATGTTGTCGTGGTTAACCACACCAGCCAACGGTGGAATATAGTCTGGTAAGATCGATGGGCTCTACTTCACATTAGCCATATCATCATGATGCTTACTTCGTTTCTCGGTTGTAGGGTTGACACGGCCAAAAATTCATCTAGTCGAAGGGGAAGCGTGCAGTACCCTGGTCAATGATGCTTGGACACCTTCAGATAACTATCTATTGGGCATTATATTCTTGATGACCTCCTCAACAGACTTCTCTAATGCACTAGGTTTGTCGTACATTCTCACTTTTAAATAGACAAGTCGGGGTAGGCGAATGGACAAGCGGGGTAGAAAAATGGATGGAGAGGTCTAGATTTTGATAACACAACTTGACACACAAGCAATTCTCTTCTTGTCTTAGTTAATCACGGGTGGAAAAAAGTGGTCTTAGCGCAGCGTCCGAAGGGTTAAACAAGTGAGCCACCATAATAGATTCTTCCAACGGGTTGGAATGCTTCCATCAATGCCAATCTATCCATTATGGCGCAGTCTCAACATCCCAAAAGTGGTCCATATTCCCATAAATGAGTTTCCCAACCACTCTGGAGCGTCGTTCTAATGGGTGCGGTGCCTCCAACGATCATATAGCTTCGCCAGGGTGAAGTCCCATTCTTTGCGGTCCTGTTGTTCCTGTGAGGTTCAAATCTCGTGAACCTGCCTTCTGCGAGGTTCCAGTCTATGAAGTCTTCCATCTGTTCTCTATATCTTCCTATATCTTTTCTAACTTGGATTTATTTTTACTGAGCTTCCTTGCCTTCTTTCCTGTGATCTGAGTCTCTCTAACTATTTATGGATTCCTCTTTCCATTCTTATTCTTATATTCTCCTAGCGTAGTGACTTCGCACTGCTGATGTGCTCTCAAAGGGTTCGAAGTTTAAATCCCTTCTCTTATTAATTCCAGGGTGGGTATTCTTCTTTCTTGCATGCATAGGTCCTTCAAACCTTCTTTCATTATTTCAATCTCGACAACTAATTATCTTTCCCTCTGTTGCTTCGACTTATCTTCTCATTCTTCTATTAGTCGGTCTATTTTTCTAGCTATGAAGTCCCTTAGTTCTTGCTTTTTATTTTTTGTAGCTTCTTCCTTTGCTTTCCCTCTGATATGATCTTCCTCAATCCAAGTCTTACCTAGTAAAAGTGGGAAAGGGGTGTTTTTCTCAACAAACTTAATGACTTCAAATTCTTCTTCAGTCAATGTTCCATGAATAATAATAGGTACATTAGTAACTCTTCCACATAAGGTTATCATATTTCCCTTAAACAAGCCTATCCTTCCCAATGAAGGTACCACACTAGGCTTTCCCAAAGTTTCCCAAGTGTCTTTTGTCATAATATTCACTTGTGTTTCTTCATCCAAGACACAGTCTATGTCGAAGTCTCCTATTCTTGCACTTATGTGTTGTTTTACTTTCAGGATATCTGGTAAACTAACATCTTTGTGATCATTCATTGTTTCTTTCAATTGTAGTAACATAGTCTGAGCTTCTTCTAATTCTTTCCCTTTATCATTCTCTAAAATGATCGTAGTCTCTTGACTTCCTTCATAGTTTTCTTGTCTCATGCTCATTCTTTTAACTTTAGTAATCATCCTTGGACAATCCTCAACCTCATGACCAACAATATTATAACAAAGACAAGTAGGACCTATACCAGGGCATTCCTTAGAAATATGTCCTAATCTTCTGCAGTTATAGCACAATGTTAATCCTCTTTTTCTCTTATATGTTCCTCTTCTGTATTGCACACTAGGGTCATAGTGTTGGACATGCAATTTGTAAAAATTCTTTCTAGGTTCCTACATCCACTTATTAGTCCAAAAACTCTTTCTATGCATAGGAATAACATATATTTCTTCATTTCTATTAAATTTATTCAGATCAACTCTTTCTTCCAACTATTCCCTAGCCTTCAGACTAGGACATAATTTATTAAACATACTTAAATTCATGATTTCGAAACAAAAAATTTCACTTATCTTACTCTTATCAAAGCACAAATCTTTACCTCTTTTCTTCAGATCAGATTTCTTTCTTAGCACATATCTTCACAAGTCAAGTAGAGTAGTGTGCACTACAAAAGAAGATATATACACAGTAGTGTGCACTACAAAAGAAGAGATACAAACAAAGCTTCTCTTTTATTTACTTCAGTTCCCAACAATCACAGTTTCAGGTCCCATCAATGAAACCATTTGTTGGCACAGGGGAAGACCTAAGGTTCAACGCTTCAATAGTGCACCAAAAAAACCCAAACTACTGTCCCTTTCAGCAACACCTGCGAAGTAGGGAAAGTCTCACCCGAGGTAGAAGCAAGGGGGTTACAGGATGCAGGTGTCTATAACCAAGCTGGGACACAGATATGTGATAATAACACTTCGCAGAGTACTCTATTAACACTTAGAAGATGATATGCATTATTTCATTAGCTTTAATAACATCGCAGAACATACCCTAATAGAGATCGGCATAGTAACAACAAAGATTAAGCACTTCAACCACTTAGCACATAGCACTGAGTTAGATCTACATTCATTCGTCCTTAAAACAAGTAAAGCACTAAGCAACAACAAATCTATCTATCATACATAACATTCAAGGCACTGGGCATATTCATAACATAACCAGCAAAGCACAAAGAAAACCAAACACACAAGATATGCGTGGTTCACCCCAGTGTGGGGCTACATCCACCAACTGCTTCATCTTCTTTATTATTCTTCAATCTCTTACATTCAGTTGATCCTGTGCACCAAGCCATAGAGACAAGATCCGCACCAGACATGAGATCTATGCACTAAGCATCAGATCCTCCTTCCAAAAATTAGTTCAAGACACAAATCCAACTTCTCTATCGAGCACAAAGCCTTACATACACATTTTGTTTCACAAATCAACTCAGAACTACTTGCACTTAGCCATTTCCCACTATCCCTTACTCTTCTACAATACATTCTTACTTATACTTTTACAATCCCTTATTAAAATGCCTAAACATGGGAGAACCCATGGGCCGATATCCCATAACCCATTACAATAACCCTAAGGAACCCCTTGTTGGGTCCACATAGCCCGCAAAATCGATGATATCCACAATCTCAGCTCTGTCTGGGCACTCCTTTCTCGACCAATGTGTCGAAGTACAAAACGTGGTCAAACCTGACCAAATTTTCCTCAAAACTTGGTCGAGGGCCAATGCACCTATCGTAACGGCCTTGATTTATGTCGCATGATTATTTTCTGGAGCGTGCATGTGGCAGGTGACTGCAGAATGTTGCAGGTGTTTCAAGATGACGACCCTGATTAGGGAAAACGCCTCTCTTCAAACTGTCGCATGTCCAACGTACACATGTCCTTTGTAATACATGAGTCTCCAACACTTTGCGTCGTATGCTTGTCGCGTGGGTGCCTATCAGAGTCCCTACTTCCTGATGGAAAACATGACATGGGGAGACAAAATCCGCACCACGTTGAGAAGACAAAAATGGAGTCGATCGATCATGCTTCTGGATTTGTCTACAGTTTGGACATTCGAAGCATTCTCTGGAGAGACCAGTTGCGCCTTTTCAGATTCATTACTTGCCTTTGCAGAATCGTGTTCCCTTTCAGCCTCTTTCGCGCATTGGCCAGAGTCGCACAAATGTTTTCTAGTTCCGGTCCACATTCCTTGAAGTGCTTTGCATTTCTTTATTTTGACATCCTTTATGATTCGTGTAGTTGGATGATTGTATCTTGCGCTTCCCTGAGATGCCTCTTGATCCATGTCACGTTTCCCTCTCGGCCCTATGATGTTGATGCCTCAAGGGTCTTTGCTGCTAACTATTTTTTCAATTCCCTATTCTCCTGGTATAGCTCAGCAATAGTGAGCCACATTTTCTTTAGTTGTTGCGAAGGTTCGCGAATATCTATGCCTTCAGTGTCTATCCTTCTCTTTCTGCCACAGTTTTCTCGACTTGGACCTTTGACAAGTTCCAGCCGAATAGAGCGCATGAGTAATTCTTCGACAGTTGATTTTTCACGTGGCTCGCTTGGGACTTGGGATTCCCCAATTTCCTTGTTCTTCCTTGTCCTTCCCCTTCTCTGGGGTATCAGTTGTTGGGGGAATATGGCTTCCAATGTCTTTCCTTATTCCGCGACCCTTCCTATTTCCGCCTCTGCGCGGTGAGATGTCACTTTTTTCGTCGGTAGAGGGGAATCTCCTTTGAGGTCTCTAGGGATATCGGTTGTGAGTAGGAATGAATCCCAGTTGTTTCCCAGTCGCCTCAACTCCTAAACTATCAGTAATTTAATCATCGAGACATGAGATAGTTTCTTCTTCAACTGGTTTGTATTAGCCTTGACGTCGTCTGCCATTTCTCATAGGATTTGGTGCAAGAAGAAAGACACATTTAATGGTCTCCTTCTAGTGAAATGCATCAACAATCTGATGTGATGTGGGTGAATTATTTCAAATCTTCCTTCATAGGTGAAATATTTCCTAATCGCTCTCAGGAGCTTCTGAAAAGGCTCCTGTAGATATCTACTTGGAACACCCGCTTCGAATTTACCATTTAAACAGTTTGGTTTGATGAAATCCTCGTAGCATAGTGCATCCAAAGGCATGCCTTTAGACCACCTTTCACCGCGTGGAGGGATCTTCGTGGAAGCTGACAGAGTTTCCTCTGTTACCTAGAAAGTGACTCCTACAATTACTGCGCAAAACCCATTGAACCTGAGTGCAAATTTCTTTGCCAGTTTCACATTGAATCCTTGGATTTTCCTACAAAATACCATGCATTCAACCTGTTCAAAAGATGCTCTGACATCCGGATATTCATTTACCAACATCAAGTTTTGAGGTTCAAGCCCCACATTTCTACTACTTCGCACGCCTTTCCTTGTGTTATGGGATTTTTCGATGGTGCAACACTTATATGTTTTTTGTGCAATGGATTTAGCACGGAGCCAAGGAGGTAATATTGATTGACCTAGAATTGTGACACAGTTGAAGGCAATCAAATTTCCATCCACGAGAAACTCAAGGCTTGCGGGAAGAATTACAAGCAAAGAATAAACTTGGTTGGTGAACATAATACATGCAGAGTGACCAGAATTTATAACTGGGCAGGTGAGAGATGGAATCGTGCTAGGGGACACTGAATCCATGGTGAATGGAGGTTTTGAATCAAGCCGGAGATTTTCACAGCACATCCTTGCGACGGGTACACTTCAGGGTGTGTAAATTACAACTGATAAGAGCTACAGAGCATACGTGATATGAGCGTCGTGATTTTTCATTATTTATGACTTCATAATGAGTTGATGATGGTCATTGTGTCTGCCGACGTGACTTATATTTAACAACTTGCCTCGAATTTTGGCACGTAAAACCTTCTCGTTTGACAGGACCCGACTCTTTGGGAAAATACCTTTACCACTTACACATGTTTTGGTTCTGACATCCCTTCTCGAATCCAAGGGCTAATCGACCACTTGTTGAATTCGACCCATTCATTATTTGGTACCTGACCTCACATGCTTTGAAACAAGAACCATGACTCGACTAAGACTGACTCTAACTGAAAAAAATGATGACGCTAACATATCATACCCCTTCACGAACACGCACTCAACTAACTCACCATGCCCCTTCTATGGACTCAGTGTGCCCATCTGAGCCTGATGCCCATCAACTGTTAATCTCTAGGATCTACACACCCCATCCTTGGGTGAGCACCCCTTGACTTGTGCGCTCTCTCGTGTTGATTATCGTGACTCCTCATGGGTGTGTCGATGGGTTAGTCAAACCTTTATGTTGTGCCCATGTTGTTGAGGGCAGATGAGTCCACTCCTTGGGCATGCTCCCAAGTTTCCCTTCCCTTTCCAAAACACAAACCAAGTTTATATCAATCGTTCTAAGGAAAGTAAGGTTTGTTCCCCCTTGGTGGCACACATCACCATCATGTTCTCAAGGTGTTGTTTCTCACACCCAAACATATTTGTTCATCTAATCGATCGCTTCCTTCCTTGTGTTCTTTGTGTGTTCCATCACTGAATCTTCCCAAGGAGTGCGCACACTAGGTGGGTGTTGTGGGAGACCTCATATTATATATAATAATGAATTATGTATTATATAAAATATTTATAAGAAGTACATATTATTATTATTATTATTATTATTAAAATTTTAACTGTTATTTAATTATAATTTTAAGTATATAAAAAGGTAATAGTATATTTAATGAAATTATAAATTATTCTAAATATAATATAATATAAATTTATAAATTTTGGCACTACATTTTTTTTGTGCACAAGAATCTAAAAGTTTTGTTCTTATTTTTTACTCTCACCTATTAACTCTACATTAACTCAACTTACTTGGAAACTATCATTAAGGAGGCAATATAGATTAGCATTCACTAGATAACATCTCTAGCTTAGTGTGACATGGAATATGCTTAGTGTGATGTGGCATATGCTTTTACTATTTTACTATTTTCCTTAGGAGGCCCATTTTAAACCCAAATTTAATCTAATGAGGGCCATTTAGGAGGCCGATTTTAAACCCACACTTCTTACAAAATTCCTCAAATTTATTTCCATATAACTATCCACCATTATCTATCCTCATCACCTTTATTTTATTCTCCATCTAATTCTCTATAAGAGCCTTAAACTCTTTAAATTTATCAAAGACCTCAAATTTCTTTCATAGGAAATAAATCCACGCGTTCCTTAATAAATCATCTATGAATGAAACATAGTACATAGATTTACCTAATGATGGAATAGACACAAATCCAAACACATTACCATGTATAAAATATAAGATCCCCTTTTATCTTGTAGCATCAAATGAGAATCTTACCCAGTTGTGTTTACCATATATGCAATGTTCACAGAAATCAAAATCTAGTATGCAATCAATCATACCTTCAACCATACTTTTACCATGTGATGTTAGAAAGTTGTTCTCTCCAATATGTCCTAGTCTTTTATACCACAACATTGTCTTTTCTCTAGAGATGGTAGGGATTATTTCTTTTTTATTTCCATCATCGGGAAAAACAGGATTGTTACACCCATCAATGCCAGTGCTTCCCAATATCTTGTACAGAGTTCCATTCTGAATTGCCCTCATCAAAACCATTGCTCCTTGAACCATTTTGTAGGTTTCCTTTTCAAACATAGTATGTACACCTCCATCATTCATCTTACTTATGGATATAAATTTTATAGCTATCTCTGAAATGTGCAAAAACCTAGGGAGTTTTCTAATCATTCCATCCTTGAGAAAAAACTTAACTCTTCCACATCCTAAGATTATCGTCGTCAATTCATCTTCTAAGAAAACATTCCCTCCATTATACTTTTCATATTTACAAAACCACTCCATGTGAAGAGTAATATGAAAATAAGTACCTAAGTCAATCAGCTATACATCATGATCTGAATGTGTGCTTGTAGAAGTCAAGTACACATCCCCTCCTTCCTCTAAGGAGGTATTCCCTTCTGTGGAAGGAACATCATTAGATCCCTTCCTTTACCAACATTTTTAGATCTATAATCCTTATTATAATTCTCATCTTTACCACATTTCCAACATTTCCTTAAATATTTTCCTAGAGATTTAGATCGCTCCCCCAAAGAATTATTTTTATTTCTATATTGGGGATGACCTCTTACATATAAGGCAGATGTGCTCTGACTATCCATGGTTTTCTGCCTAATTTATTCCAATATTAAGGATGTAACCACGTCATCAAACTTTAATGTGGTTGCATTACTCTAAATAACTACAACTAGACTATCCCATGAATGTGGCAAAGAACATAGTAAATCAATGCACTTATCTTCATAAGAAGTTTGAATATCGACAGACAAAAATTGAATTACCACGGTGCTAAATTCATTTATATTCTCTATCACAAAGTCTCCATCATTCATCATTAGGAGGTACATCTCATTTCGAAGGAAAATTTTGTTTACCAAGGACTTGGATTGATACAAAGTCCCTAACTTATCCCATAACTCCTTGGTTGTAGCCTCCCCTAAGACATTCAGTAACATTGAATATGAAATACACAACTAGATTTTACTCTTCCTTCCTATCCAACTTTTTCCATTATGTCATAGCCATACTTGTAGGTGCAGTACCAGAATCCATAGAGACCCACTATTCTTTGTCTACAAGAAGGCCCTCTGTCTTGAGCTTCCATAGATCAAATATTTGACCATTAAATTTCTTAATCTCAATTCTAGAATCACTCACCATTCTCTTTCAACACAAGAATCACCCTCATATATCTCCCACTAAAACCATATTTATCACAAACCCAAGATAAAATTGCTCTATCAAAAACAAGTCGGACCCTTAGCCACAAAGGTGTCCCACTAAAGCCAATATCCTTTCTATGATACCAAATGTAAGTTTTAAACCTTTGAAGTGAAACACTGCATATAGATTCTTAAGAAAAATAGAAAGAACAAAAATGGCATACACATAGTACGCAGAGATTTACCCTAGAAACCATTAATCGAGAAAACTAGCAAAACTTGCAACTGCACCTCTCTTTTCTTCATTGTATTAACTTTACTATACATAATACAATATTTAGGTTTTCTGCAGCATCCAAAAACCTAATCTATTAACCCAAATTATATTACACCCTAATCGCTTAACTAGGATTAGATTACAAAGGGCCAAAAATCACAAAATGACCAAAAAACAACCCCCCAAAAAAGATGGGGGCTCTAACCCCCCTACAACACCACCTTCCCCTAGCACGCGGAGATAAACATGCAAAGAATATAACATATTCCTAACAATGAAGGCGACTCATGTGCCTCAAGGATCCATTGTTGGTGTGATCCAGATGATAGTATCATAGCTTGCTTTCTTCATCTACATTGGTTACCATTGCAATAAACTTATTTGAAGTTATATGTGGAGAAGACTTCACCAACTTGTACATTCATTTTCTTTCATCACAATATCTAGAGGCAACAAATTTTAATTTATCATTGATTTCTTTAACAATACATCTATCTTGCCAAAATTCCACCTTTTTATTGGTGTGAGTAATGTCTTTTAATTTATCATTGATTTCTTTAACAATACATCTATCTCGCCAAAATTCCACCTTTTTATTGGTGTGAGTAATGTCGTAAATAGAGAAGAAGATTGGGTCCCACATAAGGGACATGGAATATCTAGAGGCAACAACTTTTAATTTATCATTGATTTCTTTAACAATACATCTATCTGGCCAAAATTCCACCTTTTTATTGGTGTGAGTAATGT
>SNQJ01S0082590.1:58745-74724 GCA_010110895.2 Picea sitchensis
TCAGTTGTGAAAAATCAAAACGAAATCAAATTGCACTTGTCGCGAAAATAAAACAAATGTCTTGAAGCTCAATGCGACGATGATTTGTCGTTTAGAAGGCAAGAGGTGTAGGCAACATTTTTCTAGTAATTTAAAAAAATGAGTTGGCTTCCAACAGGGAGCAAGGGTTGGAAAACTTCTGGATATTCCAGAGGTAGTCCTTGCATCCTACGCGAACGGTGTGGAGGGTCAATGTTGGCCAAACCAAAAAATTTATGGAAACAATCTATGGCCAACTATGTAAACAAACAACACTCGCTAGTAGAATCTAGGAATCAAAACCAAGCAAACAAATCCTTCGTATTCTGAAGTCACTAGTTGGTGATGAAATCCAACATCGCAAATTCAAGACAAGAAGGGGCTGGGCTAGGGTGGAAAATTTACATTGATGACCTGCTTAACGGACTTACACCCTGGTGCAAGCTCCCACACACAATCGTGGGTATACCCTCCAAGGAGATTGAGTGAGTCTGGCCAACGCCGATTCCAAGTACCATGAAGACTTTCCCCTCCAAAGTCACCTCGTGTAAGACCCTAAGAAGATAGGAAACTAAGGCCGCCAAAAATAACAATGATGCCTCGGGAGACAATCGACAATCTTATCCACATGCAAGGGTAGGGTATCTAGCCCGAAATCAATTGGAGAGGGTTGAGCTTCCTTAACCTTTTCCATGAGAAATCCATTATTATATAGGAGAAGGTGAAGTGGTTACTAGGATGAGGATGATCCCACCAAATCAGAGAAGCTAGTAGGATCACAACCATATGGACTCCACCTCACATTCTAAAAGATTCTCCTTCTAGAAACTTCATGAAACTTCTTCCTTTTCTTAGCTTCAAGCACCACCACACCCTGCCTATATAGAAGCATGCGTAAATCCTGCGGGACAGGCTTAGAGAAGCTTGCAGAAATCAAGGATTTATGCACTGTGTACCACTATTAGCCTGCGACATCATTCTAAAAATGTGCCTTGTAGGGGAAGAACTCAGCCATTTTCCTCATGTGAAAGATTGTTTTCGAAGCCTAGACACATGCTTGTAGGGCCATCATTAGAGTGACCAAAATAATGTGTAACAATTATGAGACATTGCTAGGATGGTTTCATTGGCTATTTGACTAGTCCTAGCATTCAACCAATAGGTAAGTAGAGGTAAGTCAGGTAGGAATTTGCATTCATTGCATATACCATCTGCATATCATGCTAGAGTAGTATAGTTGTAGTCCTAGTTTCATTTGTATATATATTCTTTCTTACTTTTATTCTGTTGTATCATATAAGAGCGAGGGGTGATATCACCACCCGAAAATATTACTAATTCCTTTTGTTGAGATCTAGCAAATTATAGGTCATGCCAGAGATGTTGAGGTTCTCATGCAATCTATGGTGAGCACATGTCACCGAGTTGGAGGTAGATGTTATCCCCTATCCTAGGGATAACTAAGGAGATTATGTCTCGAGACCCACATGTCCTAGACATGGAGTACTGAGATCCATATGACTTGAGGTTGGCCCCGAAGGGATCATATTTTATTTAGTGCATCCCATCTATCAACAATAGCAATATCCATCACACTAGCCTGATCACGAAGTAGTAGTGGGTCTTGATCCATGAGGTAATGATTCTGGGTATCATGGTATGTGTCACTCTAATTTTCAAATCATTTGAATATGTTGCACTGAACTCTCCTTTGTTTCATAACATTTTCTTGGAAATTATTCTCTTTAACTTGTTCATACCTGGGGGGGTGACATAATGCCCTAGTAAGTTGGTTCCCTTAGGGATAAGTTTCCATTAGGTGGGTCTATGAAAGGTCATTGTCCATTCCTTCCATACTTACCACTTCTCATCATTGTCCCTCTCATCTTCCCCTACCTTGGTTCGGGAATTGGGTTTTCCACACTAGTAAGGGTTGTACCTTTCCTTGTGGGAAGAAGGGGATAAAGGCCCAGAGGGTAAAAGTAGCTGGAAAAATTTAAAATCAAAAATGAATCCTATGATATACTTCTCCTAAGGATTCCCGAGAAAGCTATAAAATGCTTCTCAGTAAGAAAAGGGGACCTGTAAGATAAAACAAAACTCAAGGTCTAGTTTGTGGATGGGAGGTCTCATCATGAGCCAACCTATTAGGTCCATGGGCATGTAGAGGTATGACACTACCATCTATATGGTCACCAAACCAGGGTAGTGTCTCTTGATGGAATAGCCAAGATAAAGGGGGTCTCATCATGAGCCATCCTTCTCATTTCCATGAAATGCTTGTGGATAACATTGTCACCACTAGTCACCACACTAGGACAGTGTCTCCTAGTTATTCTCTTGAAAATAAATAGAAATAAGAGAAAGAATAAAAGGAACTGAATCAGCTAGGAAACAATGGAATCCATGACAAGGTGCAACTTTCCCTCTACATAGGCACCCACAGGAAAGACCTACATTTCCCTATTATCACTGCACCCTTTTCCCAAACATTCCCCTACACCATTTCATACACTTACATGACCTAGATTGGTCTTCACCTGGGAAACACCCCAAAATTGAGGAGGAATATCCCAATAGGACATCCTGAGACCCTCTCCAAACTTGGCTTGTTAAAATGCATAACGTATTTGAGCATTTGTCTGGGTAAAGGGGGGTTTGATGCGCATGTTTGGGTAATTTGATTATTGGATGTGATTGACATTACTATGATGCCTGTGACTTATGATCCCATGGAGGGCATAATTTGTTTTGTTGCAGGACCATGCCTGGTGGACAAGTACATATGGGGAGATGATTAGCTCAGACCTCCATGGAGATGAAATCCCAACAGATGGATGATGTGACCCCAACCATGGGCAAAGAGACACCAGAGGATGGCACCAGGAAGGAAGAAGGACGTTCCCCCGAGACACTCTGGAAGTCCTATAACCAGGGGGGTATTTCCCTTCCACCATGACATTGGCCCTTGAAGGCCCCTGACGTCATCATATTGACCCTTGATGTCATCCTGTTAGGGTTTGACATGAGGACAATTTGGTGCTTGTTGACATGTGTGGCAACATTTGAGGCCTATGGAGGCCTAACGTTTTTCATTTGAGGCCTAGCATTCCATGATGAGGGTCTAACATCACCCTAGAGGGGCATGATGTCATCTCTAAAGTGAAATTAGGGTTTTAATTGTTGAATTTATGTAAAAACTATATTTTTTATGTAAACTGGCCATGTCGGCCTTTTATGACCTAAAAGACAATTAAAGGTCATTGATGTTGTATAAATAAGAGATAAAAATCTTGTATGTTTTGATAATTCACTCATTACACAAGTGGTGGTATGAAATTCAACCTTCTTTAAGGTTTCTTGGTTGAAATTAGTGGTGCACACTTCTTGGAGGAGGCGTGTATTGGTGTACTTTGGAAATTTTCATGTGGAGGATCTTCAACTAGGGTGTGTTTCTTGATTATTCTTAGTGAAGTAAGTGGAAAATATGCATTTATTTATTGTGAATGAATGTTTATGGTTAATTTTACTTGTTTCATGTCTAAGATTATGAAATTGCTTTCTTGAAATCCTAGGGGAAAGACACATGCTATTTTATTTTTCCCTATAGTCTCCCATGCACTAAAATTTCTTGAAAGGACATATCTTGAAGTAGATACTAGATCCCTACCATTGTATCACTCTAGTAACCCTACTTCCATGCCCAATTTCACATTTTATTACAATTGTTTCAAGGAAAGGAGAAATCGCCAGGGCCTAACCCTTGTTACTTTCTAGAAATTTTCTCTCGGAGGTGGATTTTTGAGGCCTTGGGATATTGACACCTCTCTTATCCTCTACGTCCCTTTGACATATCATTATCATTTCTATTTTTCCTCTAATATTTTATTCTTCCATTAGTGACTCCATTTACCCTAGAAATGCACTAATCTACCACTTGCAAGTGTTGATTGATCAAACAAACACTCACACTTTTATCCTTGAAGATTTTACTAACATTTTCTAACCCTAAACTAGGATAAATCCCAAGCTAACTTGCTGATGTAGAAAAACATTTCTACAACCATACAAACATACATTGATTTGATACATTTTCCTACATAACTTGCACTTAACCCATTCCAAACTAAATTGTGATAATTGCTAGTCAATCTTCTAGGTAAATGCTAACTTTGTATGGTGTTTTCTTGCACTTTTGACCATTAGAATTTGTTGTTGTTACAAAATATTGCTACAACCATCTAACTACAGAAAATTCTCTGCAAAAGTGACCTATTTTTCTAGCTAGACATTTCCAAACTTGCTTGTAACAAGGTTTTATCATTCAACAAGGTTAAAACTATTTCTTCTTGTTATTTTCAAGAACTTTTAAGGCATGATTCTTGTCGTTGTTATAAAATACTAATTGTTGTTATAAACTGTTGTACTTCTGAAAATTCATATAAGCTAGCTTACATTTTGAAGGTTCATTGTCTTATGAAGCACTAACAATCATTTTGGTACTTGGAAAGTGCCCCTTTTTGCCTTGTCGTCTTGTTTTGAGTAGGTACATAGTATATTTATTTGCTTCATCTCTATAAGACATAAATAACCCATTGATTTGAGTGATCTATGAGAGGGGAAAGGTTTCCTTCTGACTACTTTCCCTAGCCTTCTCAAACCCCCAGGTCACTAGGGACATCTCCCCTGGGGTAGTCTTAACATACTCCTAAATTGAAAGGGATTTCCTATTAAGGTGACAGTGATAGTTTATTCCTAGTTACGCCAATTTTGTACCCACTTGCCTTGAGCTTTGGGAAAGTACAAATTATGTGATAAAAGTGCCCAAACCATCGCATCCTTTGGGTGAGATTGAACCGACCAACCAAGTCACTATGTTGTGTGTCTCACTCAAGTCGTGATGCGCCCAACCGTTGTGTCGATTTGTTGGGTCACACCCCAACTCGCCCATTATGTTAGAACTTTGTAATTTTCCCAAGGCTGTGGAGGCAGTCACAGAGGCAACATCGAAACTGCTTCGAGTCAAGGATCTATCCCTCCAAGACTCAGAGAGGGATCTCTCTATATGATCTATATTTTCTTAAGGGATATTGTTAGCTTCAGAAGTCACTCCTAGATTGTGGCAAAAGCAGATCCCAACGCCCATCATTTTTGTGTCACAAATAATTTAATGGGGGTGGTCGGATGGATAGAAACCTAGGAAGGTATCACTTTAACTCAGAAAACCGAGCCTGGTATGAAAAAATAGAAGAGGTCTTGATCTAACTTCCATCAGTGAGTTGATTATAAAATGAGTAGATGGAAGACTTGGTAGGAGGAGTGAACAAGACCACTTTGGGCATAAGACCTTTTGGTAGCTTGAGGAGGAAAAACTCAGAACACAAGATCCTCTTGGTTCAAAGTTTTAGGGGAACTGAAAAGTGACTTGACTGGATCTTCCAATTCCAAGTCATCCAGCATTGAGAAAATACAAGAACTGATTAGAAACAATGCAACCTACATCATCCTATAACAACGCAACTCGACTGGATCCTCCAATTCCGAGCGGTTCTAAGACAGTGTTAATAGAGAGATGGAAAGAGGTTGACATTCATTAGACAAGAAGTCTCAAGTGCCAATACATAACCAGATAAACCAGTGCTTCATCAAAACTTTACAATCGGGAGCCTAGCTCAACCATCGACCTTTACAAAGATGGAAAAAATGCCTACATATAGTCAAAGAAAAACAACAACAGAAAAAACAAGATATTGCATTAAAAACATTGCGTCCGCATGTCTATTGGTAGTCTGCGCATGTAGTCCTTGAACAATTGTGCACTTATGATAGACGCAATCAAACTCCTGACAACCCTGTGAATGAATCGACATGCCTTAAATCCTTTGTCGGACTTTCCATTTATAGTGGAAACGATGTCTAACCACCCCCAACAACTTCAATAACTTCTTCTGTGGGATCGGGAACGACCCAGCCAACTCTGCACTCTTGGGATGTGGAGGTCTTCTCACGGTGCCACCTGTATACACCAACCATCTTCTTGGAAAGATTTGTAGGTAGGGGCGATGAAGGGGGTCGCATGATGGTGCATGAACGAAGGTCAGGCAGGGATGGTTTGGCATGCTTAACATGGAAAGGGGAAGGGGAGTGACCAAGGAGATGATAGGGGAGAGACACATGGAAAGAGGGAGGATACGGGAAATAGAGAAAAGGTGACAAGATATAATTGGTAGAGGGGGGACACATCAGTTATGGAGGGACGACGTGGGAGGGAGCGGGACAGATGTCGGAGGATGATGAGGAGAAAAAGGAAGTGGGCCATGTCGCGTGGACAAATGAAGAACAGATGGCAGGGGAGAAAACGACACAGGAGGCGACACAATAGGAGGGGGCCCCATGACAATACCATTCCATTCCAGACCCCCCCCCAATATTAATGGCAGAATGACAAGGGGGTCCAGAATCACTTGAGCGTCGTTGATATAGGTGCCCCAATATTGACCGTTGAGAGATGCGTGCCCAATTCCGGACCCCCCCCCTATGTTAAAGGTAGAATGACGAGGGGGCTCCAGAATGAAACTTTGGCCGCAGATCTCGGTGGGCAGATCTTGCCGATCCAAATCTACCTGTTCGTTAAAAAAATGCGCTAGCCCTTTAAAACTTTGGGATAAATGGGTTTTCAAATCTCTCTTTTCGCTCAAGGGGATGCCTCTTTTAGGAAAATACCCCATACATGATTATGTGCTAACAGATATATTAGGCTAGGTATAACTGTACAGGGTTTTGATTGTGAGAAATGGATTAAGGAACGAGAAGGGAGACCATTGGGCAATGGAGTCACCACAAAAAACTTTTTAAATCCCTTTCTGTAAGATGAAACTGTAGGGAAAGGTAGATAAAACACTGGATCTCAGGGATTTGAATGGAAAGAAGAATAAGAGATAGGAAACAAAGCAACATTCATATGGGAAGCAGTTAAAAATTCCCCACCTGTCTATCAGAGGAAAACATTTAAATTATCCAAAGTCAAGAAACATAGCATATGTTACAATCAATTATGTTCTTGTTTTCTCTATTGCATAATTCAGAAATAAAAATGATTGTGGAAACAGGGAAACAATTACATAAATAAATTACATCACCAGGGTGTTTAACATAAGAATCCTACAGTTTTTATTGCTTAAAGATCAAGAACATGCTCACTGTGAGCTTACATCCCAACACTGGTACTGTTGTGTTTCTAATCCTACCATCATATTTACTCTATAAACATATATATAAATAAAAAATACAATCCTTAGGCTCAGGACATCGAATTCGATCCTCCTGGCCAAAAATAGCAAGTAAATCCCAAAACGATTTGAACTGAAAAATGGGTCGCATCTRCTGAAAAAAGGGGTCAACTCAGACCTTTGTTTCTCTTCAACGGTGACACATGTGTAAAAAATMAAGGRKTTTATTGTATATGAGTGAGTCTGAAGAAAAAACCTCCTTCGGTTTCTCCAATTTCGTCTCCAGCTCGCTGAAACAGCTCCCGCAAAATTAGGACTGACACAAAAAAAACCGAAAATATGAAAAATGAGGCTGAAAGATGGCTTAGATTCTCCCGACTGTTGGCACCTGTGCAAAATATGGAATATTTTTTTGTTTTTCAACCCGTTTTGAACAAAAACCTCTCTCATTTTTTTAAAATTCGTTTCCATTTTCTCGGAATCCGCTTCAGAAGACGACTAGTAAAACTGGTGAAAATAGGTGGTTTTGAGTTTTTGGGAGGGCGGTTTGGAGACGTAAGTGGTTTGGTCGGACCCCCCTGAGGTGGTAAGTGGTATTACGAGGGGGGGTTCCGAGTTCACCAAGAGGTGACACTTGTCTCTCCCAATACCACCAACTCGAACTCCATGGTGTTGATGGGACGTGAGGGGGGGGGTCCGAGTGAATGAGGGACGTGGATTTGTTTTGTTTGGGGATGTGTGCATTGTGTGTGAGTGTTGTTTAATATTTTATTTTTATTTTTTATTTTTTATTTTTTGTATTTACTTTTTATTTATTATGTGTTGTTTAATTTAGTATTTGTGTTTTATATTTATGTTTTTTTATTATTCGTTTTTGTTATATGTTTTATTTATTTAATATATGTTTTTTATTATATATTTTAATATATATTTTTATTTGGTTTTTATTTTGTAATTAACATTTAATTTTAATAAAGTAACTTAAATACTAACTTAATTATTAATTTAATTAATAAATAATTAACTAATTACTAACAAGACTAACCTAGCTTATTAGTCTAATTTTATTTTATTTTTGTTAGTTTGTCCATGACATGTGGGACTAACCTGTGGCTAAGAAACCACGACTCAGGGGCATCTAAGTCGTCAAAATCACCCGGGGATCGCACCCGACTTGAGCCACACCAACCCTTAACATGGCTGGATTTTTTGTCCCCGCAGGTTTCGAACTGGTGACTTTAACATCACGAAGTGTCTTAATAGCACACTCCATCACCAACTGTCCTACACCTCAAGGAAAACTTATTATTCTAATTACACTAACTTTATTAACCTATTTACTAACTACTAACATTACCAATTAATCTAATCCTTTATTTATTATCAATTACCTTATTAAACTAACCAATATTTTGTTATCCTAAGTTTGTTTATGCAGGGATGAGTGGCGGGCGAGATGTAGTCAACGGGACAAATGGGCAAGGAAGTGAGGGCACATAGGTGGATGAAGGATGAAGTAGGGTGATGAAGGATCAGACGAAATGGATGGAGGGGAAAATGGAATCAATTGAGCCAAATGTATTCATCACGGGAGCAATGCCAAATTAGCAGCTGAAGAATAGAGTTACCTATGATTATAGGACCCCAACACATTACACGAGTCGGTTCCACATTTTCTCACCTTGAGTCCTCCACACGAAATTGTTGTATGCAAGGTAATATTTTATTTTAATTCTCTTTACCTAATCTAACATAAACTAATAAATGCTTGTGTAGAAACATAATGAGGAAAAAATGGATATGGAAATGAGATGCAAGGAAATGAAAAATACAACTAGCTAAATCCTAACTGGAGGAGCAAAGAGCAAAGTCTGGAAAAGTAACTGATAGTAGGGAGAATAGTCCACCACTGCCATAAAAAATGAACCCGAATTATACCCTCTCAACTCTTTCCCAAAGTGAAATATCCCATTGTTAAGAGCGCTTTCGTGTCACAAAACCAATTGGTAACAAGGCTGAAATAAAATGCAATTAAACATGTAACGATAGAGGGAATATTCCACTCACTAAAGAATATACGAAACCAAAGGCTTTGAGTAATCGAGAAAAGTTCACAAGATCTCAAGAGGGTCCTTACTTAACGTTAGTTGTTGGCAAGCAAAATATTAGTGAGGGTTCACACTACTAATGAGAAAATAGTCACAAGATGGAATGTGCACATCCACAAGCACTAAGAGAACATGGAAAGGAGATTGTAGCACACAACGAATCAAAATTCTTCAAGAGTATAAACACAATCGGTAATAACAATCTCTTTCTTAACATATGAAGATAGCATACAATGCCAAAAAGATAACCTTTTGTGTGAAGGAAAGGGTTCTATTTATAAGTTTTGCTTGAGGCACTTGGCTTTCCAACATCGTGACTCTTCAGATACCTTATACTCTTCAACCACCTTGGGATGTCAACCTTTTAATTTTTGTCTTATCCTCATGTTGACTCTTCAACCTTATTGTGTAGACAATATCCAATTAAATTTTTAATAATTACAAATTTCTTTTACAGAAAGTGAGGCTTATCAATGAACAATGTTTTGACTCTTTGTGGTCACATGTTGAGCACAAGTCTTAGTCCCTAACCAATATCTTCTCCTTACTCGCTTATGCATCCAATTCATCTTGTTCATGATAGACACTTCTACGATGCTTTGGCTCAGTGATTGTAGACTATGGACTTTTTTTTTCATACTTGCTCCATGGATGAAAATTAAACATTCTCCTATGGTACATAGTATTGGAAATTGTACTGGCCTTTGAATTTATTGTCTCCATGTTTGGGGATTGCTCTAATATTCATCTTTCTCCTTTTTTATCGCACATTTTTTCATACAAACATAGACTTCATTAAACAAAGACAAATCAAAAAGCTTTCCTCAAGCTCAAACCATGATACTTAAGAGATAAGATATGACACGACAGAGGTGAAAAATAATACTAATGATTACCAAGCTAGAAGTAAACTTGATTATTAGTTTCAATTGCATCATTCACGAATTTAATTCATTTTTCATTTTAAAAGATTGGCTCGAAGCCATATACAAGACACAAATAAAATTGAATGAGAGAAAAAAAGTTAGAATTCATTCATCTTCACATTACATCTTTGAATTTACAATAATAAACCACTCGTTCAAAAACCATAACAATGGATCTTACACCTAAGTACAATAATGCGTTTGTCAATTTGAAAACACCATTATCACGACATCAAGCAAAGTAAGTGATATAACTAATTATCGTTTGCAGTGAATGCATTTTGAAACTTAGATTTTCCCCAACAACTTTTGGGTATTAGATAATGGTTTGGACAACCTCCTTTGCTTACCCAAAACAATAAAATGAAAATGCAACGACAATTAGAAGGATCATGTTCTATACAAGGTTTAATTAAGAAAAATGATTCAAACGTTCTATTGTTTTCCTAGTTGGATTGTAGGAGATTGATATTATTACTAGAACCCTCTATTGATGATTGCATATGTATGAACATCATGGAATCAAATTTGTGATTTTCTTAGATGCCTGGAAAAGATGGTCATCACTTCAAACTAATTGTTTAATGAAGAATACATTTCCAAAATACTAGGGTGCAATGTAGACTAGTTTTAGGCATGAAATTGATTTGATGGGGAACGATACTTCGATTTGAACTGTTTGGAATTGTTTGAAACATGCAACACAAAATCAAGTTGAATTATGATGAAAATAAGGATGCTTGGACACCCATAGGGACTGTGCGAGAAAAAAATAGCTTTCCTACAAGCACACACACACACACTCTAGAATCTCATGACTTGAAGAAGAAGATTGCAAACATATGAAAAACACTCACTCACAACCAATAGATGGTAAATAAGCATGCCTAAAGTAAATTAAAAGCCATCTTGTAATGTCCCCATTTTGGGACATTATAACTTTATAGAGTGTTATGCCTACCAGAGTAGCCATATAGGGGTGACAGAGAGTTCGAGAGATATTGAGGGGTTTTATTGGGCCCGACTTGCATTTTTCATCATCAGGATCCATTTTGCACAACTTGGTTTTGGTTTCGTTGCATTCGGACAATTTCTGTAATTTTGAGTTATTATGGGTCATATCTTAATTAATTTCATTAACAAGGTCATAATGGGCATATTACTTGGAGAAACCTCTTAGTGTAATAGCTCATTGGAATCGAAAAGAGGAGCACTATAGGATAAGATGATGAGAAGTGACTTTCAATGGTCGGAGAAGCCATAAGGATGGATAAATCACTTTTTAGAGGTAAAATGATTAATTAATTAATTAATTAATTAATTAAGTGATTTAATCAAGGAATAATAAAATAAAGTAAAAGTCACTTGCAGGGAAAAGGTCAACAATGAATTAGGGTTTCAATAGTGAATTAGGGTTTTAGAAAGCTATAAGAGAAGAGTCAGCGACCTAATTCATTATTATGTAGATTATGACTTGTCATTGATGAGAATAGGCGCATCTCATGAGAGATAGTTCAGTGGATTCCATGAGGAAGACACTAGTTGGTTGATTTCGGTGTTGAGAGACACACCCTATTCATTGGGAAGATCATTCAGGTCTTCCATCATTCTTCAACAATAGTTACACAGTGTTTAGCAGCAAGTGTGCATTCATCCAGAGTGAGGACACAACTTCTAAGAGGGTTTTAAGTTGACTCATCCCATCCAGGGAGAATTTTGAGATTTCCCTTCGACCCATTTGAGAGGAGGGAAAGGCGCATCTTTTGCCTAGTTCCTCATCAGATTCTGATGGAGGAATCAACTGGGAAGCATTTTCCAGACTTGGACATGCGACACTTTTGGCGGGCGCATTTGGGGTTCCAGAGCGAGCATCAGACCAGATTCAGGGAAACCCTTCCGACCCATTTCCCATTAGGCCAAGGTGGTCATTTTGAGACATATATCATCTGATTCCGACGGTGGAATCACTAGGACGCATTTTTCCAAAAGAAGAGGGGCACAGTCCCCCAAGGGTATCCATCTGGGGTCCAGATTCATCAGCAGAGGGGTCCGACAGATACCAGTACTGAGGACTAGAGAAGGGCACATCATTTGGGACAGTTTCCAGGCCATTCCAAGAAGTATAGCTCCCAGACAAAACTTTCTAGACTTCCAACAGTTACCGTCAAAGGTTCCATAGTCCCAATGCATCCATTGATTCTGCAGTGCTCCCATATTCCGGGTATTATCTTTTAGTTACTTATTTGTATTCCGGCTAAGATATTTTGTCTTTTGATCTAGTCGAGTATTGTCAGTTTATTCAGCTGCATTCGGCCATTTTGTAATCCAAAGAGATATCATAATACAAACTTTGCAGTCCTTTGTCGCGTTTATTATTTGTATGATTATTTATATGTTGTAGACCATTGATCCTACACACACATTAGCAACATTTCCTAGACTAGCCAAGTCAGGAACATTACACATCTAGGGTATAATGGTGTTAAACCAAGGTAGTAGGAGACCAATATGAAAGGATAATTCTTCAAGATTGAGTTTCATGCTACAAAATCATCGTGTTTGAAGACAATTTTCTTTCCTAGGTGGTCAATTTGTCTTTTAATGAGTGATTCACTAAGTCAGAGAGCTAACAAGAAATGGAGGTGATTGATTCTCTTTAGCAAAATAATTTTCTAAGTTAGCAAGCAAGCATGGTGAGAATTTTGTCTCTTTTGAGTGAATTGATGGGCTAGGGGGTTTACTGGCCTTCAAGGTGAGTGATTTCCTAAGTGAGATTATTGGATTCCTAGGTGAAAAATTTGTCTCTTGTAAGTGAATTGTTGGGTCAGGGGGTTCAATGGCCTTCCAGGGGAGTGATTTGTCTCTTGTGAGTGAATTTCTAAATAAGGGAGTTTACTAGCTTCCCAGGTGAGTGATTCAATGGGATAGGGGAGAAACATACACTCCAAAGTGAGCAACTTGTCTTTAGTTCTAGGTTTTCCAATTTTCTTGCCTCCAAGGCGGGTGATTTATCACTAGTGTTGGTTTTTCCATTCTACTCGCCTCCAAGGTGAGTGATTTTTCTTGTGTGTTGGATTCTGTTGAGATATTTTGGTTAATTTTCACTTGTGGCCATGTGCCAACACACTTTGTAGGTAGTTGATGATTTTAATGAGCCCACCTATTATAAGTACTAGTGGGTAGTTACACCATTATTACACTTTATTGTAATTTAGGGTAAATTTGTGTAACCTCTTACTAGGGGTTAACACCTTAACCATAGTAGGAGTGGTATAAATACACTACATCCCTCATTTTCACAACCATCACATTCAATTGTGTTTAATAATTGTTTGTGTAAGGGAACTTACATTGATTCGTTGTACTTGTGTTGCACTCTCTTGTGGTCTTTTTATGGCGTTGCTTTTTTCAATGGGTTTATTGGATTAGGGTTTATTGGGGAGTTCACTGTATATCCTCTACTTCATGATTTCTAAGATGGTATAAAAAATAGTGTGGGATTTTCCTTTTCTATCAAACACTTTACTTTTCACATTTGAAATAGGGTTTCAAATTTATTTATTTTACATGTGGTTCATGACATTGGATATTGGTGCTCGCTACATTTACATAAAACCTCCCTGAAATCTGTGAGAGAACATGGGGTGGCTGATCATTTTCGGAGTATTGGGGGATCAACAACAAGAACATCTTATAGACCCATTAAAGGGAACAACATGTCACTCCAAGGATTTGAACCTGGGTGGGGAGGGTAACAATCATTCCTCTCAACCACCCAAGATACATACAATGAACAAATAGGGTTTCAACTTTATTTCAAGGGTGGTACAAATATGAAATCATGGTTTTTCAACACCCTTGTTTGGACAACAATTAGTTTTTTTAGGGTATTTAACCCATCAATGCACCCCTACTTGTCGATGTTACTTGGGTTTTTCGTGAATTTAAGAAAGATTGTTGTGATTTTGATCCCTTGAGAACAACACACTCTTTTTCACTTTGATTTAGTCACGATTTATTATTGATATGCACTGGTATTGTGACATCTATGGATGGAAAATGGATTTCCCCCCACCTGAATGGGGCAAACTCTATGCATGGATTGTTTAAATGGTAGCTCTACTCCATAGTAAATGTTTATGGTTATATTTGGAGAAACCACTTCCCATAGCCATTGATGACAACTATGATCTTGTATGTTTGAAGATGGATGAAGCTCTTAGATTGATCACTTTGTACATGCAACCTAATGTTTTCCATCACACAAACAACACAAATGAAAACTATGATATTTTATGTTTGAAGATGGATGAATCTCTTGGATTGATCACACTGTACATTGAAACTAATCTTTTCCATCATACAAACAACCAAAGTGTAAATTAGGGATGATTTTAGGGGCTAAATTTCGCTCATGGGTTAATTTTCCATGGTTTTTCCAAAAACGAGATTCGCTATTTTAAAAATGATTCGCCCAAATTCTATATGATAAAATTATTTTACCTTAAAAATCGCAATTTTTTTATAAAACCTATATAAAATATTTAGAAATTTGAATATTTTTACAAAAATATCGCCAAACTTTTATAGTTGACATATGAAGGATTAGTAAGATTCGCCAAGGTTTCTACATTTTAAAATAAATTTCCATCCTTAAAATCATCCCTGGTGTAAATCATGTTTGAGATGCCTTCCACACCCATTTGACATAGTCAACACTACTCAAATGATTTTGATCCCTTAAGAACAACACACTCCTTTTCACTTTAATTCAGTTACAAGTTATTGTTGATATGTACTGGTATTGTGAGATCTATGGATGGAAAACAGATTCCCCCCCACATGAATGGGCTAACTATATGCATGGACTGTTCAAATGGTAGATGTACCCCATAGTAAATGTTTATGGATGTGTTTGGAGAAACCATTTCCCATAGCCATTGATGACAACTATGATCTTGTATGTTTGAAGATGGATGCATCTCTTGGATTTATCGCTTTGTACATGGAACCTAATCTTTTCCATCACATAAACAACAAAAATGACAACTATGATCTTGTATGTTTGAATATGGATGAAGCTCTTGGATTGATCACTATGTACATGGAACCTAATATTTTCCATAACACAAACAACAAAAGTGTAAAGTAGATTTGAGATTCCTTCCACACCCCATTTGGCACGGTGAACACCACTCAAATCTATGGACTTGAGACTGAGCTCTCCAACCTCATAATGGTGGATTTTACCATTATTGAGAAACACATTTCCATATTCAAAAATATGAACACAAACATTCTTACAAAAGGTGGTAAAGATCAAATGGATTCTAAATATATCAATATTGTTTTTAATAACCTCTCTTGCATTAAAACATTTTTCTATCATTTTTTCCTTCCAAATATGACTTGTCCTACTTTGGAAGATGTATTTTGTAATTTTAACTTGCATCAAGTCACCTTGTAAAACCTGGGTGAGCTATCTCCTCAAGAGAATTCCTATACTAAGGCTACTCCCTCTTCATGTATGCATGAGTTTGTAGGGGTCACTTCTAGGTATTCAAAAGAGAAGAGGCCAACATGCTTGTATTGTTGAAAGGAGGAACATCTGTTCAAGAACCGTCACTTCCAAATTCAAAATATTGAAGATATTGCTTAGTGAATAGATGGAAATGATGATCTCTTAGAAGACAAGTCT
>SNQJ01S0082591.1:0-22111 GCA_010110895.2 Picea sitchensis
TAGAGGATGAAAGTACAAATAAGATAGAAATGGTATCTTGCAAAACATCCTTTTAGTGGATTAATGGAGAGCTTCTGGTGAGAATATATTTTGGAGTATCGATGGAGAGCTTCTTGTGAGAGCTTCTTGTGAGAGCATATTTGGTGTGAATCTCTTGAGCATGATTGAAGATCTATTATGAGAAAGAGATCGTGAGGAGGATCTCATGAACACATCAAAGTTTCATCAATATCAAAGATATTTATGACAAAAGTCTTGAAGCTTTAGAAACCCTAGTTTCTGAGGTGTACGCAGGCTATAATAGGCTAGGGCACGTACATACACGGGCTGTATGAGGACAGGGAACGTACAGTGGATAAACTCATGGAGATTTGTGTTTGAGTTGATGACTGGCTATTGAAGAATGAAGCAGGTTCCAGATCTGCATTCTATGGAATCAGATCTGTCACTGATACTTTGGTATGGTTACATTATTGTCTTGATGGTTATTATTGCACATTGTGTTGTGAATGCTTAGGGAATTCTTGGTATAGTTTCTATGATGTGATTTATGTTGGTTGATGGGGTGAGAAGTACTCTTATGATTCAGTGGTGATATGATAGCTATGGTATTCTGGCTACTTATACATTATTGAGTTAACATTCATATTGATTGGTTGTGGAGCATGAGTAAGCTATTGGAGAGCTTGGATGTGGTGTGATTGGCTGGTGGTAAGATTGGACAGTGAGAGATAGAGGAGAATTTGATTGCAATTTGTAGAGGATCCGAGTATGTGTTGAAAAGGATAAACCCTAATAGCTCAAAAGGCATACATAGGTTGCTCTGTATATTGACCGTGTACATACGCGGGATGTAGTGAGCTAGGGTGCGTACACACATGGGATGCACTACTAACAGGTCGTGTATATGTTGCAAATTGATATCTGTTGAGGATTGTTGCCTCATCTCATTTGGTGTTGAGGGTGTAAGTCAAGTCTTGTATTATAGAGATGGTTCTCTTGTAGAGTTGTACTCTATTCAGTTGTTGTTGAAAAACCCGAAGGATTGTAGTCCGTAATAAAAAGAAAATTGTACATACATCTTATGTTCATTGTGTTCCTTGTGGAGATGATTTTTTGTTGATATATTGCTGATATATGTTGTTGATATATGTTCACATATAACTGATTATAAATGACAACAATGAGTAATGAGTAAATGTTGAATGCTAACTAATGTATTTTTTGTAAGAGGGAAGTTTTTGGTAAAAAGATAACCACACTCATTCACCCCCCCCTAAGTGTGGTAGGTGTGTCCAACAATTGGTATCAAAGCGAGCCTTCACTACAAGCCTTAACAATATTGAAGGAGATCCATAGACATACAAATGGATGTTGAAATACCGATCCTTGATGAGGACACCAAAGCAAATGTATGAAAGTGTTTTTCATGGGCATTGTTATTCATGTAATGAATATGGTCACAAATATTTTGAATGTAGATCTTATGAAAGGAGATATAATGGAAGATTTTATAACACCACAAGGTGTTGGAGATGTGATAAAGTAGGATATATTGTTGTTCAATGTAATTCCATGAGATTCTACAGTTGTACTGGATTTGGCCACAAATCCCAGGAGTGTAGGAACACAAGAAGAAAGTCCATGATGAAGACTTCACATAGAATGGCTGGAAGAAGGAATGAGGTAAGGAAGGGAGACATATTTGAAAATATGGATGATCAGAGCTCAAATTCTGAGGAGCAGGAACATATATAGAAGTGGTTGAAGAAGACAGAGTAGTCAGAACAAAATCAAAGACTAAAAGGAAGCTCGAATGTGTCATCCATTGAGGAATACATGGGTGATAGTGGTAATAGTCACGTACATACATGGGCTGACATTGAATAGGTTGCGTACATATGTGATCTATCTATGCAATAGGCCACGTATATGTGG
The DNA here is from genome assembly GCA_010110895.2 of Picea sitchensis. Lineage (NCBI taxonomy): Eukaryota > Viridiplantae > Streptophyta > Pinopsida > Pinales > Pinaceae > Picea > Picea sitchensis. The sequence goes on from SNQJ01S0082591.1 coordinate 1,939, forward strand.
TGAAGCCTAAGGAAAAGGGATATGCACAGGGGTTTCAGCTTGATGTGATGTGATGCAGGGTTTGACATTGTTTGTTGTAGGTTCTGACACTATTTGTTGCAAGTTTTCATGATTCAATATTGGATTATGTAAGGTGATGATGTAAAATAAAATCTTGGGTGCATGGCACTAATCCATGAGTATGGATTGATGCATTTTCAGTTGAAGAACAATGTTGGTTATGACAGTGAAGCTATGGACCTTGGTTATGTGATATATATTGATGATGTATTGGAAGCTTACTTGTTGGAAAGATTGATGCATGCATTTAGAATATGGATGGGCTACACATTGGAACAAGTGGTTGGTAAAATTGATCATGGTGTACATCATTGATGATCTATAGTTGATGCATTATTGGTACATTCCTAGTATATTGGTAGAGGCACCTACTGCTTGGCGGAGTTGATTGGCATTTTATGGAGAGTTTGTACATGTTGTGGTTTCATCATGTTTGTTATTGGCATTATTCATGTACTTGGTACAAGTGGTAATACAAGGCATATTTTGTTGGTATTACTTGATTAAAACAATAATTGGTATTACTTGATTAGGGTGCTCTGGTCTCACCTTATCTCTGTTCTCCCTAAAACACCCAAATCGTGTTTGAGTCCAAATCTAGTTTGAAAATTAGTTGGTATGGTCACACCTAGTCTCCCTTCACCCTAGGAAACCAAATCATGTTGCAGTCCAATCATAGTTTGAAATTGAGTTGGTCTAGTCACAAATTATGTCCTCTTTCCCTAAGAAACACTAAATCGTGTTGGAGTCTCCCTAAGAAACAACCAAATTGTGTTGGAGTCGAAATGCAGCAAGAAATTCACTTGGAATGTCGCGCTCTATCTCCATTCGCCTTGGAAAACACTTAAATCATGTTGGAGTTTCCCTAAGAAACACCCAAAACGTATTGGAGTCGAAATGCAGCAAGAAAATCACTTGAACTATCACGCTCTATCTCCATTCACCCTAGAAAACACTCAAATCATGTTGAGTCTCCCTAGGAAACACCCAAATAGTGTTGGAGTCGAAATCAAGCAAGAAATTCACTTGGACAGCCATCCTCTTTCTCCATTCACCATAGAAAACTCCAAATTTGTGTTTTTGTAATTCTTCCCTCCAAAATGTCATTTTCAGGTCCCATTTCCACGAGGTATATTGGTTTAGGTTTTACATATTATTCGATGCTAAAGTGGGCACCAACTATGCCTACTTTAGCGATGATTTATCTCCTAAATGTAATCAATTATGGGTGCCTCCGTGGGAAAAAAAATGCCAGGGATTGAGCCTAAATTTCGTCAAAACCTGTCCATTTTGGTCCTAAGAGTTGATCCACCAATTATCCAATCACATGTTGTAGTTCTCAACTAAATGTTACTCAAGACAATGTCTCACCTTTAGTATCTCATTCACAATCTATCCCTACTATTTGGTTGGATCATGATCCAAATCAAAAAAAAAGTATGTCACCACTACCACCATTTGCACAATCTCCACTGATAGAGTATGAGTCTTTGAATACTTTGAACAAATTAGACTTGCAAATTGATATTGTAGTTTCATACTTTGGAGCCACCAATCCACTCTCTTTTCCCATGTGTGAAAGTGCTCTTGCCTCATTAACCATGAATTTCAATGATGACGACAAATTATTTGATGCTATGCCTTATTTTAATGGTCCTTGGGATAAAATCCACTTTAGTTCTCCTATTGACTTCCCTACCTAACCTATCCACTCCACTAGCATTCCCTTAGAGTCCATCTCCTCTGGAAATATCTTTGATTCTTGCCTACTAGCACCATATCACACTTGACAATGATACCTTGGACCACTCTTATGATCATTGATTTTCAACCACATAGACTCTTGTTTAATATTTTGAGGATACAAACTCTTCCATGATTTTAATTACTCTTGATAAATCTAATAATATTTTTGAATTGATGTTTCATAGATGTGTGGATTTGAACTAGATATTGATATTTTGGTACCTTTGCATCATTTAGTTATCCATGGTTGGCAAAAACATAACAAAGATGTAACTTAATTTTATCACTATTGGTATTGGTATTGAATGCATATTGGTAGTAGTGATGGCCGATGCAATGGTATTATTATTAGTATTGCCAATGGTGACAGTATTGGTATGGTATGGTATGGTATGGTGTTGTTTAGTATTGGTATGGTATAGTATGGTATTGATATTGGTGTGGTATAGTATGGTACATGTATGGTATGGTATGGTATAGTATGTGTTGGAAATGGATTGAGAGTATGCATTGGAATGACATGGTATGGTATTGGTATGGTATAGTATTGGTATGGTATTGGTATTCTCCACTTTAGTTCTCCTATTATTCCTACCCTAAGCTACCACTCCACTAGCATGCCCTTAGACTCCATCTCCTCTAGAAATATCTTTGATTCTTGCCTACTAGCACCACATATCACTTGACAATGATACCTTGGACCACTCTTATGATCATTGATTTTTCAACCACATAGATTCTTGTTTAATATTTTGAGGATACAAACACTTCCATGATTTAAATTACTCTTGATAAATCTAATAAAATTTTTGAATTGTTGTTTCATAGATGCATGGATTTGAACTAGGTATTGATATTTTAGTACCTTTGCATCATTTAGTTATCCATGGTTGGCTTAGCAAAAATGTAGCAATTTTTATCACCTAATTGACTGAAATGTGCTTCTTTTTAGGTGAAAATATGTATGGTATGGTATTGGTATTGATATTGGTATGGTATTAGTATTGATATTGGTATGGTATTGTGTGATATTGGTATGGTATGGTATAGTATGTTATTTATATTGTAATTATTAGTATTGGTATTGATATGGTATTGGTATTGGTATTGGAAGTACATTATGCTACTTTCGGTTTGGATTTTGTATACTTTTGAATAATTGGCCCCATATCAATGAATGGCTTGAGGAGGCAAGTTGCAACTCATGATAAAATTCAAACCGAGAGACTTGGATACTTAGAACCATCGAATTGCATTGGTTAGAACCTTAGATTTTCAACCTAGTGGGGGCTGCTACACTATCATTCCTTCGACCGAAAAACCATTTGTTGGGTATCTTGACATTAGGGTTTTGGTCAATGAGGCATAGTGCAATTTTGAAGATGAGGAGGTCGATTTTAAAGAACACTGCAATAGAGCATTTTTTGGCTAGTGTAGTTGGATGGGCCTTGCCCAAGCGAGGAGTTATTAAGGATCTTACAAAACTTTGTTATCTTTCAGTTTGGATTTTATGACCCGGACCAAATTGGCCACATTTCCCTAAAAGGGTTGAAGAGGAGAGTCGTGATCAAAATCAAATCAAGACTCAGATTGATGAACCATCGGTTGCATTGGATCTAGAGCACCTATTTTCAACTATTGGGGTGCCTACGCTATCATTCCATAGATAGAAAAACAATTTGTTAGAGTATCTCCAACGTAGGGTTTTGGTCAATGAGGCATAGTGCAATTCTGAAGGAGGTCAATTTTCAAGAACAGCGTGTCGGATGTACTGGCTGAATTAATGATCACGTGGAACAGCCAAACAAACATTTTGGATATACGAGGAGATTATTATTCTACTCTGGGTTTAGAATTTATGCCCATGGACAAATTGACCACATGTCCCTCAATGGCTTGAGGAGGTGAGTTGCAACTTCAGCGATAAAACTCAAACCGAGACTTCGATGCATGGTATCGGGTTTCATTGGATTTTGGAGAACTGGGTTTCAAGTAGTGGGGCCCCTATCATTCTATCGACCATAAAACCATTTATTGGAGTATCTCGACCCTAGGGTTTTGGTCAACGAGGCATATTGCAATTTACGAATATGAGGTCAATTTTAAAGAACACTTTCTGTTGGGCATTTTTTGCTAGTTTAGTCGCATGGGCCTTGGACAAAAAAATTAGGGAGCTTACTAAACTCTATTATGCTGCTCGGTTTAGATTTAATGCCCCTGGATGAAATTGGCCACATGTCCTTTAATGGATTGAGGAGGCAAGTTACAACTATTGATAAAACTCAAACCCAGACTCATATGCACAAACCGTCAATTGCATTGGATCGAGCACTGGGTTTCAGATATTGGGGCTCCTAAGCTATCATTCCATTGACCGAAAAACCATTTGTTGGAGTATCTCAACACTAGGGTTTGGTCAATGAGGAGCATAATCTGATTCTAAGAAGAGGTTGATTTTAAAGAAAATTGTGTTGGGTCCTTTTGGCTAGTGTATTCATGTGGGCCTTGGCCAAAAATGTCTGAGAACTTATGAAACTCAGTTATGCCACTTTGTTTGTATTTTATTCCCTTGGACCAAATTATTACATGTCCCTAAATGCCTTGAGGAGACAAGTTCCAAATCATGATAAAACTCAAACTAAGACTCGGATGCCGCAGTAGTCCATTTTATTGGATTAAGAGCATTGTTTCAGCTAGTGGAGCCCCTAAGCTATCATTTTGTTGACCAAAACCATTTTTGCGGGTATCTCGACTAGGGTTTTACTGATCAATGAGGCATAATGCAATTCGAAGATGAAGGTCGATTTTCAGAACTCTCTATCAAAGCATTTTGGCTATGGTATTGATATTGGTATTGGTATGGTATTGTATTGTATTGGTATTGTATTGGTATTGGTATGGTATTGGTATGCATATCATTGTCAGCATTGCATATCATTCAATGCATACCGGTAATGATATGCAATGTTATTGATATTGGTACACAATAGTATTGGTGGCTAATGGTAGATGATTGGTATTGGTATTTGTATGTTATGAGTATGTATTGGTATTGGTATGCATATCTTACTTAATGCATACCATTATAAATGCAATGAGTATACCTTGTGTGGTATTGATATTGGTATGGTATGGTATTGGTATTGGTATGGCATTGTATGGTATGGTATTGGTATGGTATCATATTGAAGGTAGTATTGGTATGGTATAGTATGGTGTTGATATTGGTATGGTATTGGTATGCATATAATTGCCAATGCATACCATTGTCATCTAATGGTATCTGGTGTATTGAGCAATACAATGGTATGGTATTATTGGTATTGGTATTGGTATTGGTATGTTATTAGTAGTACGTAATTATGGTGTGATATTGGTATGTTGTGGTATGGTATGGCGTAATTATATTAGTATGGTATTGGTAATTATTGGTATTATTGTTATTGGATTGAGCCATTTGTATTGGTATTGGTATTTGTATGGTATGGTATGGTATTGTTATTGGTATTGGTATGGTATCATTATTGGTATTATTGGTATTGGTATTGGTATGGTATGGTATGGTATTGTTATTGGTATGGTATTGGTATGGTTGTCGGTAACTGGTATTGTTATTGGTATTGGTATGGTATTGATATTGTATTGGTATTGGTGTTGTAATGGTATTAGTATTTGTATTGGTATGGTATTGGTATTTGTATGGTATTTAAATTATTGTTATTTACTATGGTATGGTATGGTATTGGTATTGGTATTGAACATTCAGTATGGGCATTGGTATTGGTATTGGTATGGTGTTATCATATTGATTTATTATTGGTATGGTATAGTATAGTATTTGTATTGTATTAGTATTGTAAAAGTTGAGGACACCACCGGTTCAAGTCCATATTTGATTTTTAGCGGATTTAATGCTTAAACCCAATTTATGAAAGAAAACTTAAATCTTGTGTAATGAAATTTTCAGAACTAAAAAATGAGGATTTTGAACAATATTTGATGTAGAAATAAAACCATATCAACAACACATAACTCAAAAAATTTAACACAGTGATTTTGGTCTATTTCTTGGAAAAACCACAAGGGGAAAACCAGTGAGAAAGGTAGTTTTTATTATTTCATAGCTTCAAATAAAATCTTTTACAACAGTCTAATATTCAACAAAATTCACAAACTTATCTCAAAAATTTGAGCAAATCTAGCCGAGAAAAAATTCGGATTGCGACTCCTCTAGAAAACTATGCCATAGAATTTGTATTGTGTAACATGGTTGTCATAACATTAAATGTTGTATGGAATACTCCTTGATTTATATGCTAGAAATCCATCACAGTGTACGGCTGTTACAGCAATAAATGTTGTATGGAACTCCTTGAAAATTGTGTCCAATTTTATGTTTTTGTTAATACCAATTTCTATGCCAATAAATGCCTCCGAGAAATTCAAACCGCGCTTCCTTGGAAGGAATTTGTATACGTTGTATGTCTTCTATTTACACTATCTGATTTGTCAAAATCCATCGCAAGTAAGGCCTCCATAAATTTGTTACATTCTCGATATTTATTGCCCAAAAACTAGCGATGCAGTTCCCAAAACCATCTGATACAACCACATCAAGTGTTGTACCTTCCTTGGTTTTTGTGCTTTCTTGCTACCTTGGGAAATGTGCCCTCAACTTCTGCAAATGTATCTCTTTCCTTAAGCTTGAATTCCTCTTCTCTTTCTCTTGCAACAAATGAATGTAATAACCCTAGTAAGGGTGTGCCCTCCTACCCTAGTCGACCTCATAGGGGAAGGTGAAGAGTCCTCTCATCCAATTGTTGAGATTAGATGAGATCAATGATGGAAATAAAATCACTTAGTCACCCACTTTCCCTAATTCTCAAAAGTCACCTTTTAATTTCTCTCACAAATTAAATGACTAGGGTCCACATTGAGCACTTTCTCACACCTTAGGCACCTAGGTGATGAGAAGCACTTGCCTAGGTACTTTTTAATTGTTTACTCCTCTTAGAAAAGTGTTACTCACCACTCCAAGCTTGTTCTGAAAATGAAACTTGCCTTTGCCCAATGCTTTGGTGAGTATGTGTGCAACCTGCTCATCTGTAGATAAGTACTGCTGTAGATGGCTGATCCTCTCTGAAAATAATCACATATGAGGTGATAACAAATATCAATATGATTATACTTGTCTTAATTGGATTCTCATAGAGTTTAATGCAACTATGATTGTCACAATAAATCAAAGTAGGCCTCAATTGCACACCAAACAATCACCAACAACTTGTGAAGCCAAAGTGACTCACAAATGGCCTGACTGACAACCATATGCTGGACTCTGCATAAATCAAAGCCACTGGAATTTTCTTTCGATTGAACCAAGACATACTTGTTGACCCAATCCGAGCAACAACCAGAAGTACTCTTTCAATCACTGACACATCTTGCCCAATACGAATCTTTATATCCCACCGGTCGAACTCATCTCCTCTATGATAGTCCGGACCATAATCCTCTTGTACCACAAAGATACCTTAGCACATGTTTTTTTTTCCTTTCACGGTGCACTCTCCTAGGCTCCCACAGCAGACAACTTAAGGTGTTGACAACAAAACAAAGATCGGCTTTATTGACCAAATACATCAAAGAAATGATCAACTGACGATATTATAAAGTAAGATCAACCAACTATGACTTAGAATCATGAAGCTTCTTCCAATTGGTAATCATGGGGTGGTCATGGGCCTACAATACTCCATATGAAATCTCCTCAGAATATCACAAACATACTTCCCACATCCCAGAATAATCAGGGCTCTCCACCGACCTCAATCCCAAAAAATAGTGCATCAGTCCAATATCGGTCATGCGAAACTTTGAAGCAAGGCTCTCCTTACAACTAGTGATGACTCTCTACCCTGTAATGAAAAGATCATCCACATATAGCAAGAGTATGAGAGGATCCTCTCTAACCAAAATGAAAAGTATAGGTTGGGATCCACCTTACTCTTCTCAAAGCCCAATTGCTACAAATAGGCATCAATTCTCGAATATCAAGCTCTGGGAGCTCGTTTCAACCCATACAATGCCTTCTCAGTCTACACACATGAGAATATCTCCCATCTATCTCAAATCCTAATGGATACTCATATACCTCCTCTTGTATAAGACCATTCGAAAATGTGAGGGTCTTCACATCCATCTGGTGGATCTTCTAATCCATCTCTGCAGCAATGGAGATCAGCGGAGCGTCGAGGTATATCTAGCAACTGGTGTGAAGGTATCATCATAATCAAATCCCTCAACCTATGAGAACCCTCAAGCCACAGTGAGCTTGTACTTCTCAATGCTTCCATATGCAACATACTTGGTTTATAGAGCCACTGGAAGTCACCACTAACTTCCCTCGTAATGCAAGGAACAATTTCACAAACATCATTCTTCATGATGGAATTGTACTCTTCCATCACGAAATCTATCCAAACCTATCTATCAGTAGCCTCCTAAAATGTGGAAGGCTTGGAACTCCACGATACTTCTCACCATGGCGATGTGACAAAATCTCTCTTGAGGTTTACTCTCCCTCACAGTTTGCCTGGGATTCCCCATTGAACAATGTGCCTCCCTCAAAGTATCTTGAATCCACTTGGGCTTCCTCTTCACGATGAAGTAGTGTCCCATGGAGGGACTCTCCTTCCTCAAACCCATCTCGAATATTGTGATCGGTAGAATCACGGAAGTTTCGATCTTGAAAACACAATGGACCCGGTAACACAATGATCTGACATATATTGGCCAGATCGCCATGTGGACCAATCATCACTAAAACTGGTGGCCCGGAACTGTGTGTCACTTATAATAACCCAAGGTTGATCCCCTTCTGAATTGTAATTGTTTTCTTATAGGTTGGTGAGACAAGTGGTTATAATTGTAATTGTTTCTTATAGGTTGGTGAGACAAGTGGTTAGAAGTTGAAAGACTTATGTGTTTATTAGGCTAGTGAGCCAGATGCCAAGGCTAGGAGCCTGATTTTGTTTGTATATGTAATTATGCAGATCATTAATAAAAATATAAACACTTATACGTGTAGATCCTCCACAAAGAAGAGTTATCTGGGACAAAGCTCCACTAGGTAGGGTAAGGAAGGGGGGATAAGTATTTGGTTCTAGTGGATAAGCTAGGGGGATTACCTCTAGAGGAATAATATTTTAATATTATTTCCTAAAGACTAAAGTGAACATTATATGATTTTTGTTATCCTAAGTTCCTACTGGTTGGGGACGTAAACTAAATGGAATGCATGCATCTCTAGGAAGACAAGTGTTGACCTAGGCTCATGCAGTTAAAATAAGAAGTATCAGCTATGTTGAGGGGTTCGCAAGTCATTTTTTTGTCATCCTCCATCTGAGTTTGTGGGTGGTACTCTATCTAAACCATTCTTGCCTCGTTGCATCTGCATACCCGCGCACAGTGAAGATAACCCTCATGGGAAGATTGGTCATCCTTCCATTATTCCATCTTGTACGTGAATTTTTCTTGCATCTACATTGTCTGACCTTGGCATACCTCTCGCACCTCTAAAACTAGAAATGGGAAAGTTATCCTATGTTATTTCTTGTGAATCCTTACACAATTGTAGTTCCCTGAGACATGTTGTGACTTAGCAATAGGTTGTTGCATTTTTGAGTGTCCATACCCTTTGTTATCACTGGGATTTCATCCGTAAATGATTACAGGAATCCATCATCTCCAAACATCCATTAGTTCATCCATGGCCCAAAAAATGCATTTCCAAAGGGCATAAAACTATACAACTGGTTATAAAATCAGCATGCGCTAAGGATACAAAGGAAGTGCACGCACGTGTGATAGTCGAAGAACTCCGAAAAAGTGCACATGCACGCGATGCACGACTGTGGATGCAAAAAGCCACGCATACCTCAGAACAACGCATTTATGATTTTGGTCGTCCTTCCACCCACTTCTGGTTCATCTCCCAAGTTGATTTGACACCCAAATCCGAGTTGAATTTGAGTGGGGGGCTAGTCAAATACCTAAGCGTGCCCTAAATATCCCTTGTTCAAACTAAACAATGGTTGAATAATGCCTCAAATATTTGCTATAAAAAGAGGCCATGGGTGCAATATATTTTCAAGATTTCATTTTTATTGTTATGCTGCCTATATTCTCTTAGAGGAACCTCTTTCTTCACTAGAGCATACAAGCACTATTTCATTTGTCCATTCACATCACCTCTTGAGTGAATGAGCTTTGGATTTGTTCACCATTTCCTTCTATTTTTCTACTTGTAAGAAGATCTCAATCATTAGGGGTTCAAGAGCCCTACCACCCATAAGTCTCCCTTTCTCTTTGGTGTTTTCCCACTAATACAACTTATCCATTGGTGGCATGCATGTTGTTTATTTTTTGTTCTATTTCCCTTATGCACTCTAGTTTAGTTTCTTTTATTGTTACTAGCTTAGTTATTTGTTTATTTCTTATGCTTGATGTTTCTAACTCTTGCATTCACTGTTGTCGTGTCCATCCAACCCAACTATACTTGTAAGCATCCTTATTTTTATCATTTAGGTGACAAAAGGGATGCAACAAACTCGAGACTCCACTCGGGATAGGTATCAATTTCCTCCCCATTTGGGTTGTTTGAGCACTTCTTTTTGGTTTATTTAACTTGCAGTAACCATAACCGGCCCATGCTTACCTACAAAAAGCTAAATTCGGAGCTGAGCTGAGAGAATTTCATCCGGATTTTTTTTCCCGGCCGTGTAATAGGAAGTGAGAAGGTTTTTAACCCCACAGGCATGTCTTCTCAGCATGTGCACCAAAATCATTGTGTTTCTCAGGGAATTATGCACACCTGTGTCAAAAAGTCATTTTTTATTTTCGCATTGGCGCCAAATGCGCCTCTGTCTATGTTGTGACCCACACATCTGTCCAAAAAATCATACATTGTAAGGTTTTTTGTGATTTGTTGAAAGCCCATAGCCTTCTTAAGTTTGATTTTATGCATATTTTAATATGCACCACACTTAGATTCCCTCTCCACAGGAAGGGTTAGTCAAAACATAGGCACTCAGGGGGGTTAAAATCCATATTTATCATTTTTTTGCTTTCATTTTTCCACATGGATGGCTTGCTTTGATTAAAGATAAGTTGGAATCATTCTATATCATAAATATAACCACTTTCATTGGGACCAGAAATTGAACGTCAATATTTAAGTATGCTCTTCTCTTGTGCCATAGGGCAATCTTGAGAATCAGAAAAATGATTGAGGGAAAATTTCATCTCCCTTAAAAGACAAAATCTTTAGGAGAGGACAACAACCCCCCTCAGGAATCCTCTTAGTTTGTCTTTCAAAACACATCTTAAATTTGTAAGGGCCCATACATGCCCACATACTATAAAGATAGGATAGTTTTGAATCTACTTTCTTAGATTACATCACTAGGGAAGATTAAACGTTTTGTAACGGACCCATACATGCCCACATGTCCACAATCTAAGATAGTTGTTGAATCTTTCTTAGATTAAATCACATTAGGGAGTTAAAGGATTGGTAAGGACCCATATTTCTACATGCTAGTTCTATAGGGACTTTAAAATTCTGCAAGGTTGTACCAATGGAATTCAGTAAATTATGTAATCAAGACTTGTAAGGACCACACAAAGTCCACATGCAGTAAGGTGACACCTAACTTATTAAAAAATTTGGCACACTTTCACTTGTTCACACACAAAGTCACTACTCACTCACATAGTTTCATCTAGAATCATGGAGGTTGAAGTAAGTTTCCTCCAAAGGGATCCCGAAATGCCCCACCCTTTTCTCGACGAAACTATCCACTCCCACTTAAATTCAATGAGATTGGTTCACACCCCCAATATCTCAAACAACCACATCTAATTTTTTTCTAAAAACTCACTATGTTTTCCTCCACAGGAAGTGCCAAAACAATGTTTTTAGTCTAGGTAGGATCTCAGGGATAGGCATCCAAATAACTCCCCGTTATCTGGTTCTCACATCTTCAAATAGTAGAAGTTGTCAAATAGGGAACTTTAAAATCCTCCAAGTCAAGTGTTCCTAATACTGTAAGGTAGGGAGATACCCATGAAGGGTCGAAGGCCAAGTTACCCACCTCTTGGATGGGATCCAGTCCGTGACCCATTTTTTAGGCCGAAAATCTAAATGTCATACTTTGACCGAGGTACCTAGTGACCAAAATTTAGTACATCTACCTAGGTGGCAATTGTGGGCTTAAATTTAACCTTGATCAAATTTTGTGTGGCTATTGGGAAATATCGCCATCCCTTTCAGGATATGCCCCCTCTACCCCTCATTATAACTAATTTTTTCATCCTTCACTATTTCCTCTTTTGATGGCTTCAGACCCCACTGTTGAGTGCTATTGGAAGGTCCAATGCTATTTTGAGAGGAAGGATGTTACATATTTTTAGGACACGAGCATTTGTTTTCTTTGTTCTCCCACGTGGACAAAATCTACCTACCCACATGTATGCTTATTTATCAATTGATTTATGTATGATGCTCTTGTGATTACATGCGATTGTGAGATATATTGTGAAGGTACAAAAAATAATAAAAAATACTCTTGTTTATTTATTACTCTCATCACCATTTGCACACATCCACTTTTCTAGTCAGACATCATAGGGGACCTACAGAATCCCCATCATTCCATATGCTTTCTAAACCTCCCTCCCATTTTAGGGGGAGTTCCTAGTCTTGCCAACTCATCGGCTCCACCTTCTCACACCCCTGTGAGTGCTACCATCTTGGGATTGTCTTTTCTTGGTTCCACGTACCAAGGTCAACTGTCCACTCACTTTCCTTTACAAGGAGGTAGGGGGCACTCTTCTTCCCTAGGAGAAAATACAACCCCACCTAACCCCCCTCAAGGGTCAAGTACCCAAAACAATCACACCATGGCTGGAGCTAATCCTCCACCACCACCCCAGATGCCATAATTGGCTTCCCTCAACATACCGGATCTAACTAAACTCACCAATGATCCTATATTACATGACCCCACATGGCCTGCAATGCCTACCAAACTCCCTTCAGACATCCCCAAGTTTGAAGGAAAAGCGGGAGATGACCTGACCAACCATATATTGACCTTCCACTTATGGTGCTCTTAAAACAAAATCATGGACGACTCCATTCAATTAAGTTTATTTCAACACACACTCACTGGCCCATCAACCAAGTGGTATGTAGAAGAAAATTTTGGGTCCCATGTGACCTTTGAATCTTTGGCCAAAGAATTTTTTACCTTCTTTCAACTACCAATCCGTCATGACAATGGTATTGAATTACTCTCATGGTTTAAACAAACCTCCGCTACACACATCGTTGACTACATTCACGAATGGTGTCGGTGACATAGTCTATGAAAAGATGAAGCCACCAAGAAACAATGCCTCAACTGGTTTCTCAAATCACTTATTTCCCTCCTTTCCAAGGATGTGGCCACCACCTTCCCCCAGTCTAAATAAGAATCCATCGGCAAGGCTCAACATTTTGAAATCATTTATTCACAGTCAGGATACTTATATACGGTACTACCTGACGCCCTGAGACCCGTGCCCTTCGGCTAGGATAAACCTGGGATGTCTCACTCAGCGGATGGATTGATTGGTACCACTACACACTAAAATACACACCTCCAACAACCACCTATGTATGGAACACCTCAGTATCCACCGGTATATTGAGGACCTCTTTATTATCCTCCTCCCCCTTATCAACAACCATACCTTGTTACTCTTCCTCGACCCATCAGTGGACCACAACCGACACCCACAATACACCCAGTTATCCAGCCAAGTTTTGGTACCCCCTCTACCTCAGCTTACAACCTAAGCAGTAGTGAAAGTGCTATGCCTTCCTATATACCCTATGGACCATTTCCTCCAAATAATATGTACTTTCCATTTCCTGGCCCTCCATAGCCCATGGCTCCACCACAAGGACACCCACATGTTAGGTTTAACTTTGTTCATCCCTCCCCCATTCAACAATATCAAAATTTTGAACAACTGAATATGGAAAACCCAACCCATCAGTCAAATAATGCCAAAAAGAAAGGAAAAAACTGAAATAATAATAATACAGGACCAGGAGGGAACTAGAACCACCCCCAACAGAACCAACCTATTGGGGGAAACCAAAATCAGGGGAACCAGAACCCCCAAGGGGGCAATAACAACAAACGCCAAGGGAAGAATAACACAAATCTTCGGACAAAATTCCCTTGTGCCCTTTCTGGTGATTATGGTCATTATACTCACCATTGCTCTCAAATCGTTGACTTTAAACAGATGAAAGAATCTAGAAATGGACCATGTCCCCCAACACCGCCTGCCCCTCCATAGGCCCCTCAACAATATGTGCAACAACCACCCCCATCCATGTTTCAAAACCCCATTCCACACTAAGGGGTGATGAACACCCAAAAGGAATGTTATCCTGCCCAACCACATATGGGATAGTATCCAAACCTTGACACTCCTACCAATCACACTATCCTCCTCNCTTCTACAAATGCACAGCCGTCAATATAGTGCAACCCCTAACTTCGTTCCCACTACCTCGGAAGCAGTCCCAGTCATAACTGGACCACCTTTGATGATTCCTCACCCTAATACTGAAACACCCCTTTGTATTCCTCTCATCCTATTACGCTAGAATGTCAACAACCCTCAGGCTAGGGTGGCTCACAATTATAGTCTGGTCGATGACTTGGCCCAGTCTCCTGCCTCCATGTCATTTTTAGAAGTCCTTCAAACGTGTATTACTCAACGAAATTCATTACTCTCTACCCTAGGGCAGTCAACCCTACTGATACTCGACTCATCACATTTGATCTTGATAGTGGGGAACCCCATCTCCCTTCTTTGGTGGCTTTCCAAATACCGGTTAAAATCTGGAACATTACAGTTCATCGTTGCATCATTGATGAAGGTGCATCCACATGCATCATGTCTGAAACTGTATGGAAAAAACTTGGCTCCCCTGAACTTATACCATTCACCATCACTCTCAGATCTTATGATGGACACCCATCCTCTCCTGAAGGGATCTTTCAAAATGTCCCTATTGAGATAGGGGGCAAGACTATCCTCATTGACATTGAAGTTATCGACACTCTGCTCGATTACAAAATCTTGTTCGGACATAGCTACATGTATGCGATGAAGGCTGTGGCCTCTTCTGTGTTTCGCACAATGATGTTTCCCCACAATGGGAAGATCGTCACTATCGACCAAGTGTCACATTACAAGCCCAACCCTTCCTCCAACATCGATAATAGCCTACCCTTTGTCCACACTAATCCTGATGCCTACCCACTCATCGAGATGGGTCCTAGAATTTTCAAATACCCATTCTTACTAGGGACATACCATGGAGCACCACCGCTCATACATCCCGTAGCACAAGTATGTGTTATCTCATCCAAAGGAATAGAAATTGGAGATACCCTTCCTCCCGCAGAATCTTCCTTACTATTTGACACGCCACTCGTCACATAGATCCTTCCTTAGGCATCCCTTGAGGACTCTTTAGCTCCCCCTTTTCCCGATTTCACCCTCCCCTAGGGCCACATCCCGATTTGGGAGACAATCCCCCAAGCCATAACTCAAATCCCCTTCTTTTACCCCCCACCGGGTGTACAAGATTTCCAAGTTTCCACAATGCTTACCCTTCCCAATATGGTGCTAGAAATTCCATTATGGTATCTACATCCACCCACGATGGTCCCTCAACCATCTCTCCCTCCCCAAACAGAAGGAATCCTGATGCAGATTCCAATACTTACTCCAACCACACCACCCTCACCCCCACTCTCTAATGCCACTACTGTAGCTAGGGGTAGAAGGAAGAAGAAAGATCCCACTGCACCACTCCCCCCACGAGTTCATCCTCCTTGTGCACTATGTGAGAAATACAGACACCCCACTAATAAATTCCCGTCTCTTCCTAATATATGAAATTTAATTCAACTCCCTCGGGAAATGACACCACTCGTCAATTCCTCCAATACTACCACTACATCCCCTAATACAGGTAGCAAAGGACTGCGAACCAAATTCGCATGTGGCATCTGTTGAGCGTATGGACATTACACCCACCATTTCCTGACATTACCTCAATTTTGACAGACACTAACAGCAGTCCGCCAGATCTTTCAGCAATAACCCCTTCCATCCGCATCATCTCAACCCCATATCACTGACATCCACTATGTCACAACCTCCATAAATGAACATATGAGATTTCCTTTCTCTTTATGTGAATCACTTGATCATTTCACATATCAATGTCCTATGATCATTGAATATAGACATCCCCAAATGGCCCTTATTCAAAATCCTACACCCCCCCCACTGCCAACAGAACCAATGATTACCCCTAATCCATCACTTGATATGGTTTATATCTTTTCTCTCAATCCTGAGGCGCTTCCCATTCCTCCATGGTTCATAGATAGTCTCAAGGAGAATTTTCCCCCAAATCCTCCCAATTCTCCAATTCATTTCCCCACGGACATTTTACACCCGAATACCATTTTCAACCCACAGTATCTCGATATTTGGTTTATGTCGAGCGAACCCTCACAACCCACTTGCATCATTCCCTCTACCTCTTCACCAGAATATAATCACACAGTGACAATCACCAATGTTACTCCCCTAGATCCCTTATATTCTTGACAGTTTCACTGTGACAAAGACATCCTAGAGGAATTAACTACCCCCAATTTCCCATGGGATCTGCTCCATCACAGAGCACTCTTTCTTTCATAAGAAGCCTTTATGCTTCCCAAAATAAACCCCATATACACAATCGAAACCAAATATTTTCTCCCCTCTGGGCATATAGATTGGTTCAATAATCCTATCCCTACCCCCGACGCTTTTGAAGAAGGCAACATGGCCAACATTTCCCCCATCGTCAAAATTGATATTTCCATCAAACCTGGAATCATAGAGGAAATCACCATTGGTGCCACATGCTCTTCCGAAGAACTCATAGCTTACAAATCTCTCTTCCAGGAATACTGAGACATTTTTTCCTGGTCATACACAGAAATGCCCGACCTTGATCCCTCTATTGTCGAACATTGTATAGACACATAGCCTGATATTACCCCTGTATGACAAAATCAAAATCCATTACACCCATCCAAAGAGGCATCCATCAAAGCTGAGATTGACAAATTACATGTTGCAGGGTTCATATACCCCATCAGATATACGTCATGGGTCTCCAACCTCGTCCCTATTAACAAAAAATAGGGCACTATCCGAGTCTGTACAGACTTTTGTGATCTCAATCACGCCTGTCCCAAAGACAATTTTCCAATGCCCTTTATCGACCAAATTATCAATGATTTCACCAACCACGAGGCTTTGTCCTTCATGGATGGTTTCTCTGTCTACAACCAAATTTAGATTCACCCAGCCGATCAATACAACACCGCATTCACTACCCCTTGGGGTAATTTTGCATATCGTGTCATTCCTTTTGGCCTCAAGAATGTCGATGCCACTTTCCAATGTGCCATGATATACATTTTTCATGATATGGCTCAAATCATCCTCACCTACTTGGACGATCTCACTACTCAATCCAAGAAATGCACTCAACATCTCGATGACTTACGCATTGTATTTCACAGGTGTCGTCAGTACAATATCCGCTTGAACACTCTCAAGTGCGTATTCTGCATCACCGTTGGATGCCTCCTTGGGTTCATCATCTCCCAACACGAAATCACAATAGACCCCCTTAAGGTCCAAGCCATCATAGAAATCCCCCCCCCCCTCAGAATTTTCGCCAACTGCAAAACTTACANTACAAGGCAAAGCTAAATTTTTACGTTGCTTTATCCCCAATTATGCTACTCGTGCACACGGTTTCCTTTGCCTCTTACGACATGATATCCCATTCCAATGGGATGAACATTCCCAAACCTCTTTTGATGACCTTAAAGTGGCCCTCTCTAACACCCCATTGATTAGCCCACCTGACTATGACCGTGACTATATCCTCTACTTATCAACCTACACCATCTCACTAGCAGGAGTTCTCGTCCAATTATTGGATGATGACTGTGAAGATGTAATTTACTACATTAGTAAAAACCTTTCAGTACCACCTTTTAGTACCACCCTTGTAGTTGTCCTCGCAGTCCACAAACTGCGCCATTACATCCTGCTTCAAACTACCAAGGTTGTAGCAGATGCCAACCCCATGCAATACTTTCTCAGTCACCAGCAAATTAATGGAAAATTTTCCCGATGGATCATCATCCTTTAGGAGTACGACCTCAAATTTTCAACACCCAAGAGCAAGAAAGCCCTCATCCTTGCCAAACTCATTAGGAATTTTCCTTCCAATACTACCAGTTCTCCCTTCCATACAGACTTCCTCGATGAACATCTCTTTTACATCCCCTCGGATGACCCCTGGTACGGAGATCTCCTCGTCTACCTCCAAACACAGTGGTTTGGAAATAACCCTTCCCGAGATGATTGTTGACATATTCGACACCAAGCCCCCCACTACCTCCTTATCGGTGATATCTTATATCGACGAGGGTTCGACACCATACTTCGTTGATGTTTGACTATCGACGAAGCCAATAGAGTCTTGAATGACTGCAACATCGGCGCCTACAGTGGCCACCTCTTAGAGATGTCCACTACCCAGAAAATCATTGGAGCAGGCTACTTTTGGCCCACATTGTGAAGCGTTGTGAATTTTTTTAGCTATATGCCAACAAAGCAAGAGCACCACCCACTCTTATCCACCCAGTCATTATTGTCGGCCCCTTTTTCAAATGGGGCATAGACTTCATGAATTGCAACCCTACATATAGCAATGGACACAAATACATCGTTGTGGTAGTTTATTATTTCACCAAGTGGGTTGAAGCCATGCCCACCTTCAACAACACTGCAACACATTTTTTCTTTAACCACGTCTTCTCCCTCTTTGGAGTCCCACTACAGTTAGTCTCTGATCATGGGAAACACTTCGAGAATGAGATTTTTGTCGAACTCTCCTCCAGGTTAGGATTCTCCCATGAATTCTCCTCTCCATACTACCCTCAATCCAACAGATAGGTAGAGGAGGTCAACAAGGTCCTCAAAACCATGTTGCAATGTATAATTAAAAAACATAAGACCAATTGGCACCATATGTTGTTTTCCACACTATGAGATTATTGCATGGCTGTTAAAACTACCATTGGTTTCACACCATTTAATCTTGTCCATGGGGTCGAGGCCAATCTCCCCATCGAGTGTGAAATCCCCACCTTGTGCACCATTGTTGAGCTATTTCCTGACACTTCTCCAATGGAGCAGTGTTTTTTGAACTTAGATTCGCTGGATGAAGACCGTCAGTCTTCACTACAAAACAATGAAGCAGCCAAAAAATGGTCAAAGGCCACATTTGATCACCATGTCAACCTTCGATCATTAAACGAAGGTGACCTCGTCCTTGCTTGCGATATCGTGCATGATACCCTCATCCATGTAAAATTTGATTCATTATGGCATGGAACTTACATCATTCAAAATTGCCTCACTAAAGGCACATACATCCTAGCCTCTCCTGAAGGTCACCCTCTCAAATAACCCATCAACGGGTTGTACTTAAAGAAATTTTATGCCTAAGTGTAGCCATTCTACACTAGGATTTTTCTTTTTTCACACTTTTTGTAGAGTTTTTAATGTTCTTTTCATCCATGCCTTGTGTCTAATCTATCATTTGTATTATTGAAATATGCCTCCTCCATCAACCTACCACATCGATTACACCGACAGAGCTAGCCGTTGGACACATAATCTCGCTTCGGCCACTTGGGCCCTCTATACCCCCCCACATGAACTATTCCACTCTAGTGGCATATGCCCGGGCTCTGCAACCAACAACCAATTTGAATACACAGTCGTCATTGGACTCCTTTCCGAGGCCAGCCACCATCGTATTCATCACCTTAGTGTCTTACTCAATTCCCAACTCATTGTCCTCCAGCTCAACAATGTGTATCGTGTCCGCAATCCTTGCCTCTTCTGCAAATACCTGCAAGTTAGACTTTTATCTCAACATTTTTATTCAATCACATTTACACATATCCCAATACAATGCAGTAAAATAGTAGATAATATGGCTAACCTAGTGTTAGATTGGCATTTATCACATCAAGTTACCATTACACATACATAACCTATCAAACGTCTATCACAGCATATAAAATAGACATCATAAACACAAACATAAACACATGTGAACATCATAAGGATCCCAAAA
>SNQJ01S0082591.1:28536-42983 GCA_010110895.2 Picea sitchensis
GGTTGGGAGGCCGACCAGCTTCATAAATGCGTCGTTTGGCAGGCGCGCGGGTTTTGCACCCCACAGCCGCGCATATGCGCTCCAGATACGAAGATGTTGCGCGCGCGCGCGCTCAGTGGGTGCATAGTGCTTTTTAATTTTTTGGCCATTTTGCATAGTTTTGACCCTTTTGCTGTGCTGTGGAGTTAATCTTTGTGCCATGAACGACTGTTTTTCTGTGTTGACGATGCGGAGTTCTTGTCGCCCTGTGCGGACGAAATTTCAGTGATAACACTTTGGACCCAAGGTTTTGAATGGAAATGGTGTTCAGATGAAACCAATTTCAAACCTTAGAATATTTCTTAGTGCCAATGGGTTACTTGACCATGTTACGAAGCTAAGGAGGAGTAATGTAGAATAAAACCATAGCCGACATGGTGTTTGACCACAAAGAGATAGAGAGAGAGAGAGAGCTCAACACTTGGGGTGTTGGCACTGTAGAATCTATTTGGGAAAAAAGAGAGTCCTTTACAACCATCAAATCTGGAGAAGGTGCAGGAAGGTTATCCTGGAAACCTTTCAGAGTTCAGCAATCGGGAGAAGCGGGCTGTGCTGAGGCACAAACTTCCGGAACCGGAAACTCCAAAGTCTCGATAAGATCTACACCGTATATCTAGGAAAAATAGCTTGACTGTTGGATCAAGAAGAAGAGTAGATTGTAATTTCGGGAGTTTGGATGTCGGGAGAAGTGGGATGTGCTGATGCACAAACTCTCGAAGCCCAAAATTACGAAGTCCCGAAGAGCTGAAGTAGTGGGTCATGCTGATGACA
The DNA here is from genome assembly GCA_010110895.2 of Picea sitchensis. Lineage (NCBI taxonomy): Eukaryota > Viridiplantae > Streptophyta > Pinopsida > Pinales > Pinaceae > Picea > Picea sitchensis. The sequence continues at coordinate 29,347 of SNQJ01S0082591.1, forward strand.
CTCAGATGGACGTGGACACATGGGATGTGTTCCATGTGCCAGTGGATCCCGAAGGAAAAAGTAGATGCAATGGGGCCAGATGGCATCACTTGGGGTAACGAGGACCTTCTTAAGTGCACCACATGTCACCACCGTGGTTGGTGACAGTTGTGTTGTGGGCCCAGAGGCTATAAAGGTCATAAGTTCAGAAGTCAGGAGTTGGGAGGAAAGCAAGTGTGGTAGCTTCCAGGACCGAAGTCTCGAACCTCCGAAACCTAAAACTCCAAAGTCCCAAAGCTCCGAAGTCCTAGAGGCTTTGATGACAGAATATCCCTTGTGTATGTCCGCCATCGGATGTTAGGTATGGTGGACGGTTGATCTACCTGCCTCACGAGTTTGATAACTCGGAACTCAGAGTAAGTGATGTTCTAGGATTAGATTTTTCTGAAATCCCAAGTCCTGATTAGAGAACCTTGAGATCTAGTGAATGGTCATGACCCATGGTCGCATGGGTTGGGGAACTGAGAGAAAAGGGCTAAGTACTGAGTTTACTACAGAGCTGAGAAGAGCTCAAAAAATTCATGAAAACTGAAAAATTCCTTGAATCAAATTTGTTTATGAATGTGATGGGATTTGTTAAGGAATAGTAGCCTAACAAATTTTGGTTGTCTGCACATTTTGATGCACAAGTTCAACAAGTGCCTGAACCGAATAGAATTTCCACTTAGTGCAAAATAAATAGAAGAGGCACAAATTGATTCCAGTTCTGAGGATGAAGAAAAAGGAATGGATGTTCATTTGGGAGTTGAAGGATTGAACTCTAATGGGAATGGAGAAGAGATAGATAATGAAGGACATATGATGAAAATCATTGAAAGATTGCATAAATATGCCCAGGTTCACCGAGTTGATAACAGAAAGCTCATGAAAGCCAGGGATGAACAAGGAAAATTAAACTTAAAGTTGATGCAGAGTCTAGAAAGAATCGAAAGGAAGTTGGATAAGGATCATGACTCAAACAAAATAGGAGTCGCAAGAATCCTGAGAGGAAAATAATATCAAGAAGAATTAGAAGGCATCCGCATCACTCCCCGAAACATTCCAATAAGGATGCACACAGTAGTTCAATCCCATCTCCTACCAAAAAACATAGGAGAGCTGGAGTGGATGAACTGAAGGGTGAAATGAACAATATTAAACCTCCTACTTTTGATGGAGAAAACCAGAAGGATGAAGATGCTGAGACTTGGCTGTTGGGCATGAGGAAATATTTCCAACTGCAGAACTATTCTTCTCATGCAGAGGGAAGAATTTCCATTTACCAACTTAAAGGAAATACATTCGTATGGTGGGAGCATCTTGTGCAAGTACAACATGCCATAGAGAAGAATGTTACTTGGAGAGAGTTCAAGAGACATTTTGAAAATAAGTACTTAACTAAGAGATACTATGACAGGAAGTTGAAAGAGTTCTTTGAATTCAAGTTAGGCACCATGACCATTGATTAATATGAATGAATGTTTTTGGAATTGTTGAAGTATGTTTCCTTCATCAAGGATGAGACTGTCAAAATTCAAAGGTATTTGAGTGTACTTCCATATTCCATCAGTGACAAGATCCAGTATGATGACCCAAAGACTATGGAAGAAACTTTAAGGAGAGAAAAATGCTTATATGATCAGCAAAAATAAAAGCCTACTTTCCAAAAATCTTGGGAAGACAAGAAGAATTTTAAGAGGGAGCAGAGGAAAAAGGGAAACAAACCACCTTTTTTCAGGAACAGTCCTCAAGGAAAACCATATTTTAGAGAGCCCAGGAAGGCTGAAGTGGGTGGACAAATGCCAAGATAGCCACCTATGGAATGTTGGGGTTGTAAAGGAAATCATAGGTACAGAGATTTACCCCACAAAAATGACAAAGTGAGAGTTTTCCACAATGTGTAGCAGGAAGAAATAGTGGAGGACATGGGTAGTAGAGTACCAAGGATCTACGCAGCCCTGGACAACAAGCAAGTAGAATAACAGTCGTACATGATTGAAGTAGAAGGTATGATCAACAACCATGCCTTTACCATTTTAATTGATTTAGGGGCTAGCCATAGTTATATATATCCTAGGGTGGTGGAAAGTTTTCAATTGTTGAGAAGAAAACATGAAAAGTCTTGGTTAGTGCAGATGGCTATAGGAACCAAGAGAAAGTTCATTGAGTTAGTTAAGTCATGTCCAGTGGACATGAATGGACTGAGAAAAAAGGATGAATTGAATATTCTTCCTTTAGGTTCTTATGAATATCTAATTGGGATGGACTGGTTGGAAGAGCGCCATTCCATCTTGGACTATCATAGCAAGGAATTCACTTTCCTAGATAAGGAAGGGAATTAGAGAACAGTCCAAGGAATTCCCAGAGATGTTTCTATGAGAGAAATCTTAGAAATGCATCTGAAGAAGTGCTACAGGAAAGGCTGTCAATTATTTGCAGCCCATGTGGAGGAAGAATATAAGGATGAGGTATAAAATATTGAAGATCATGCGGTACTAAAGGAGTTTGAAGATGTATTTTAGGAGGTACCCGAACTACCCCCAAAGAGAGATATTGACTTCTCTGTAAACTTGATACCTGGAGCATCTCCAGTGTCAAAAGATCCTTACAGAATGAGTACGCCAGAGATGAAAGAGATGCAATTGCATCTTGAAGAGATTCTTAAGAAGGGGTATATATGCCCAAGCATGTCACCTTGGGGTGCTCCAGTCTTGTTCATGAAGAAGAAGGATGGGACATTGAGATTGTGTATCAATTTCAGACAATTGAAAAAAGTAACTGTAAAGAACAAATATCCTCTACCAAGGATTGATGACCTCTTTGATCAGTTGAAGGATGCGAAGATATTTTCAAATATAGATCTCAGGTCAGGATATCACCAGGTAAGGATAAAGGATGAAGACATCAGGAAGACCGCCTTTAGAACAAGGTATGGTCATTACAAGTTCACAATGGTGTTGTTTGGGTTGTCGAATGCGCCTGTTGTTTTTATGTTCCTTATGAATGATGTATTCAGGGACTATCTAGACAAGTTTGTCATAGTCTTCCTGGATGACATTTTGGTGTATTCCAAGTTGGAGGAAGAACATGAACAAAATCTGAGGATGGTGTTGCAAGTGCTAAGAGAGAACCAATTATATGCCAAATTGAGCAAGTTCTCATTTTATCAAAAGTAGATCAATTACTTGGGGCATATTATTTCGAAGGATGGAATAGTTGTAGATCCTCAGAAGATTGAGGACATCAGAGAATGGTCAGCGCCAAAGAATGTGATGGAAGTCGGATCCTTTATGGGTTTAGCTAGTTATTACATAAGGTTTATCGTAGAGCTCTCGAGAATAGCTCACCCTATCACTTCCTTGCAAAGGAAGGAGAATAAATTTCAGTGCACAGAGGAATGTGAGAAAATATTCCAACGATTGAAGCAGTTGTTAACCAGCGCTCCAATCTTGAGGATTGCAGACCCAAATGGAGATTTTGTGGTGTGCACTGATGCATGCAAAGAAGGGCTAGGAGGAGTCCTCAGCCAAAATGGATTTTATAATTTGTTATGAATCCAGAAAGATGAAAGAGCACGAAAGGAACTATGCAACTCATCACTTGGAGTTGGCAGCCATAGTACACGCTCTAAAGAAATGGAGGCATTACCTCATGGGGAGGAGGTTCGAACTGAGAACAAACCATTATGGTTTGAAATATTTGTTTGATCAACCAACCTTGAACTCTAGACAAAGTAGGTGGTTGGAGTTTCTCTGTGAGTACGATTTTGATATCAAGCATATCAAAGGGAAGGAGAATAACGTGGTTGATGCACTCAGCAGGAGAGTTCACGAATTACATGCTACAACCATTAGCATGTACCAAAATGATATAAAGGGTAGAATTTTGGAAGTTGCAAATGCAAATTTGTAGTACATGGCTCTAGTAGCAAAGCTACAACAAGGTGAGATGCCATAGAAAGTGGAAAATTATAAATTGGAAACCGATGGAACACTTTTGTACAAGAACAAAATTTATATACCTAATGTCCAGGACTTGAAATGTATGATTTTGCATGAAATGCATAATGTGCCTTATGTAGGGCACCCTGGATATCATAAATTGTGGTAGAAATCAAGAGTCATTACTTTTGGTCGGGTATGAAGAAAGAGATTGAAGAATACATCACCAAATGTATGGAATGCCAAAAGGTTAAAGCTAAGCATAGGCACCCAACAGGGTTGTTGCAGCCTTTACCCATTTCTGAGTGGAAGTGGGAAGTAGTGACAATGGATTTCATCACAAGATTGCCCAGAACATGCAAGTAGCATGATTAAATAATGGTGGTGGTGGACAAGCTTACGAAAGCTTCCCATTTCATTCCGTTAAAGACTACTCACAAGACAACGGATGTTGCTGACATGTTTATGAAGGAAGTGGCACGATTGCATGAAATTCCCAAGACAATTGTGTATGACCGAGACCTAAAATTTACCGCCAAATTATGGAAGTGGTTGTTCAAAGGATTCAGAGTGAATCTGAACTTCAGCACTACTTATCATCCTGAATCTGATGGGAAAATAGAGAGGGTGAATCAAGTAATATAATACATGCTAAGGATGTATGTGATGGATAACCCATCTAAATGGGAATACTACTTACACTTGGTAGAATTCTCCTACAACAATGGGTATCAAGCATCACTGAAGATGAGCCTGTTTGAAGCACTTTACGGAAGAAAGTGCAATACTCCAGTAAGTTGGGATAATACAACAAATAAAGCAGTGGTTGGGCCAGATTTGCTCAAGGAAATGGAAGAACAAATGCTGAAGATTAAGCAGAATTTGAAAGTTGCCCAAGATAGGTAGAAGAGTTATGCTGATAAGAACAAAATCCACAGGGAGTTCAAAGTGGGTGATCATGTTTTTCTGAAAGTAAAATCTAACAGAAGTTCCATGAAGCTAGGAAATTATTCCAAGTTGGCGGCCATTTGAAATCCTAGAAAGGATTGGACCAGTTGAATATATGGTTGCATTGCCTGCATCCATGACTATATATAATGTGTTTCATATTTCATTTCTTAAGAATTATATACTTGATGATAATCATGTAATCGATTGGAATGTGATCCAGGTGGAACAAGAAGGTGTCTTGCAAGTGCATCCAGTGCATATACTAGACCGAAAAAGTAAGTAGCTCCATAATCGAGCCATACAATTGGTAAAAGTCTAGTGGAACTTGTACGGTCCTGAGGACACAACATGGGAGCATGAAGATGCTATGCGGGCAGAGTACCTGCATCTTTTTGAATATTTTGGAAATCTTGTTGTTGTTTTGTAAATAAGTTGCAGTGAGGACAATGCAAAATAAGGGGAGGGGATTGTAATACCCCAAGGCTGATCCCTTTCTGAATTGTATTTTTTTCTTATAGGATGGTGATCCAAGTGGTTAGAAGCTGGAAGACTTATGTGTTTATTAGGTTGGTAAGCCAGATGCCAAGGCTAGGAGCCTATTTTTGTTTGCATATGTAATTATGCAGATCATTAATAAAAGTATAAACATTGTTGTGTGTAGATCCTCCACGAAGAAGAGTTATGGGGGACTAAGCTCCACTAGGTAGGGTAAGGACGGGGAGCTAAGTATTTGGGTCTAGGGGATAATTTAGGGGGGATTACCTCTAGAGGAATAATATTATAATATTATTTCCTAAAGACTAAAGTGAACATTAAATGATTTTTATTATCCTAAGTTCATGGTGGCTGGGGACATAAGATAAATGGAACACATGCAGCTCCAGGAAGACAAGTGTCAACTTGGGATAATGCAGTTAAAAGTTAAAGCGTCAACTGTGTTGTGGGGTTCGCAAGTCATTTTTTTGTCATCCTCCATCTGAGTTCATGGGTGATACTCTATCTGAACCGTTCTTTCCTCTGCATTTCATATGCATACCCACGCACAATGAAGAGAACCCTCATGAGAAGGTTGGTCATCCTTCCATTATTCCATCATGTACATGAACCGTTCTTTCCTTTGCATTTTCTGACCTCGGCATACCTCTCGCACCTATGAAACCAGAAATGGGAAAGTTGTCTTGTGTTGTTTCCTGTGAAGCCTGATGCAATTGTAGTTGCCTGAGCCATGTTGTGACTTAGATATAGGTTGTTTCCTTTTCAAGTGTCCATACCCATTTTCCCTTGTTTCATTTTCTATTACTATTGTTGTTGTTTTCAACCATACCCGACTATAGCTGAGTCAAATACTAGTTATTAGACCTGTGAGCAGCTCTCTCAGGTGAGAGAGTCTGCTGGGAAGTGAGTTATCCTGGAAGTGAGTCTCGTAGAAGCCACAGTACTCTGATACTTCTAGTCCATCCTGTTGTTGAATCCCAAGGTAAGGGAGGTGTACTATCCTCCTGGGGTGGAGCATGTGTGTGGGGAATGAGGGTCTGTGTGTTGTGGGCGTATGTGGCTCCTGGTATAAAATATCCTTCCTGTTGCTTTGTGAAACTTCCTTGTTATCCTTTCCAAGCCTAGAATTACCTTTCCCGATGGATTTTAGTCCCAACTCGGGGGTGACCCACTGTTGAGAGTGATGATTAGTGCGGTCTAAGGCTGGAAGGTTCATGGAATGTCTGCACGCAGTTGGTGGATTTACTCTAGATAAAAGATAAGTATCAATATGTGTTTAATTATGTATTTCATGCATGTTGTTGTGATGTTGTATTTCTTCATGTATTTCATTGCATGTATGAATTTCTCTTAATTATATTTAATTTTGTATGATCGCAGTAACTCTATGTTAGCTATGTTAATTTCATTAAAATGCATATATTTTTATAAGCTGTAAATTTTGCATGGTAGCATTACTCGGTTTGTGGATGGTCAGGGTTGTTACATCACTGAAGTCTGTTGTGGACTCACCTAAATATGAGGTGATGATGGATCACCCCTATCTATCCCTCGAGACCTCCTAAAGGTTCCATCCTCCTCAAATCTCACATCCCTCCTCAAAACTGTATTCCTTAAGGAAGGATTGTATATGAGGAAAGCATTTGAAGTCTCGCTATACCCAAAAAATATCCCTCTCTCTATCCTGGGTTCTAGATTTTTCCTCTTCTTAGAAGGGACATGTGAATATGTAAGGAACCCAAAAATCCTAAAGTGCCCCACCTCAAGATTTTTTCTAGAGAAATCCTCCTCAGGAGTCATACTCCCCATTGACCTATGTGGACTCCTGTTCTACAGATAAACTGCAGTGTAGCATGCCTCAACCAAAATAAATAGTGGTAGCCCTTGATCATGTAGCATGGCTCTCGCAGCCCCAACTATGGCCCTATTCTTCCTCTCAGCAACCCCATTATGTTGTGGGTTGTAAGGAATAATCAACTCTGTCCTGATTCCCTCTCCTACACAAAAGTCCATAAACTCCTTGGAGGTATACTCACCCCCATTGTTTGTCCTCAGAACTATAATTTTCTTCCCAGTCTGGTTCTCCACAAGAGCTTTGAACTCTTGGAACCGATTGAAGACCTATCCTTTTGTATTTATGAAGAAAATCCAAGAATTCTGTGAGAATTCATCAATGAATATAACATAGTATAAACAACCAGTCAATGATTCCAAAGACATCGAGCCACATATATCATAATGAATAAGATCAAGAATACCTAGTTCTCTACTGTCGCTGCTAGGAAAAGTAGTCATGGTGTACTTTCCCAAACCACACCCCTTTCAAAACTCCTGGTGCTCTGTACTGAAATATGGAACTCCAGTCACAATCTCCCTCAGTACCCTCAAAGCCCGATGATGCAAATGTCCCATCCTCCTGTGCCATAGCTCACATAGATCATTGTTGCTGGTCGAATGGAATAATGGTCTTGTTGGCTAGAACATGATCTTGTACAAATTCTCATGTCGAGTCCCAATCACTTTGGCCAAAGTGATACTATACCCCTTGGGGAAGAGAAGCACCTTCCCATCATGGAATAACACCTCATAGCCCCTCTCCCCAATAGCATAAAATAAAACTAATTTCTTCTTCAAGCCAAGAACATATAGGACCTCTCTCAACAACATGGGAGGTAAAGACTCCCTCTGAAATGGTATAGTCCCACTACCAACTTCCTTGACCACCCAGTCATCTCCAAGCACTACCTCAAGATCACCAATCTGAGTAAGATCTTTCAGGTGCTCACAGACACCTGTCATATGGAAGGAGGCACCACCATCAATATACCACACACTTTAATGAGTGGTCCTAGTGGAAAGACATACAACTAAGGAAAACCCCTTATCAAACTTGGTGGAGAACTCCTCCACCGATGTTGAGGTTGTTGTCTACTTCTTCTTCTTGTTCAGACACTGTTCTTCATAGTGCCAAAACTTGAGGCATGCAAAACACTTGACTTTTCTCATGTCCTTCTTCCCTTCACCCTTCATTTTGTTTCCTCCCTTAGGACCCTTTCTAAATTTCCTCTTGTTTTTGGAAACAAGAGCCACATTATCCTCATCGTGACCTGTAAATGAATTGCCATGCACATAACCTCTTTGGGTCTCCTCCTGAATAAATTCATCCCAAATACATTCCCAATTGGGAAGCTTCTCCCTAGCCACAATGCCCTCAACAAAAACAACCCATTGTTTGGAAAGTCCATTCAATGTTGTTCTCACAAGCTCACTGTCAGCAATGGCCTACCCCGTATCTCCAAGCTCATCTCTCACCTGTGTCAGTCTGGTAAGATATGTGACCACATTTTCAGCCTTGGTCATTTTAATGCTCTTCAGTTTTTCTCTCAAAACCATCTTCCAGTTTTCATTTGTACTCTGGTACAACTTGGTCAAAGACTCTCGCATCTCATAGGCATTTGTTTTCCGCGTCACATGAGGAATCAAATGGCCCTTGATGGCATCAAGAATAATCCTCTTAGCCTTGATACTCTTATGTGGGTATGTTCACAAGATTTGTTGTGGTGTTCTCAACAATATCCCATAACTCATTTTCTTGCAACAACAATATCATCCTCTCTTTCCAAGCACCAAAGTTTGATGCGCCATCAAGTCTTTCCTCAACCCTTAAACCTGTAGCCATTGACCCTTTTCTGTTGAAAATGGAAAATTCAAAATTTTGTTCGGTGAAGTGACTGTTGTCCCACTTTTCTGACTTGCTGATATAAATTTGCCTCTCTTTAACTCAGCTCTGATACCATGTAAAATTTCAGACCCCACCCAGTTTCATGTCATGTTGATTTTTCAATGAATGGTTAATGCCCAAACCCAGTTTTATGACAGCCAATTAAACTTAGCATATAATGAAATTTTCAGAACTGAAACATGAGGATTCTAAACAATATTTAATGCAGAAATAAAACCATATCAACAACACATAACTCTGAAAATTTAACACAATGATTTTTGGTCTAACAACGACCCTGAAAAAACCCACAACAGGAAAACTAGAGAGAGAGGGAGTTTTTATTATTTTAGAGATTCAAAGAAAATCTTTTACAACAGTCTAATCTTCAGCAAAAATTTACAAACTTATCTCAAAACAATTTGAGCGAATCTCCTTCAGAAAAATTCCAGATTGTAGCTCCTCGAAAACTGTGCCAGAAATCTGTATTGTGTATGGTTGTCTCAGCATTAAATGTTGTACAAACTACTCCTTGATTTCTATGCCATAAATTTGTACAACTATTACAAAAATAAATGTTGTACAAAACTCCTCGAAAATAATTGCCTCTTTTTTGTGTTTGTTGTACCAATTTTTGTGCAATAAATGCACCTTGAAAATCATGCCACGCTTCCTTGGAAGGCATTTTGTACTTATGTTGTACGGACATATCCTCTTTTCTTTTGTATAGACTATCAAAATATGTACCATATGACCTCCACAAATTTGTTGTACCTTCCTCGATATTTGTGCCCAAAAACCAACAGTATAGATTCTCGAAATCTGTACAGTACAACCCTGTCAAGTGATGTACCTTCCTTGATTTTTGTGCTTTCTTGCTACCCTGGAAAACATGCCCTCAACTTCTGCAAATGTCTCTCTTTCCTCAAGTTCGACCTCCTCTTCTCTTTCTCTCTCAACAAATGAATGCAATAACCCTAGAAAGGTTGCGCCCTCCTACCCTAGTCGACCTCATGAGGGAAGGTGAGGAGTCCTCTCATCTAACGGTTGAGATTAGATGAGATCAACGATGGAAATAAAATCACTTTAGTCACCCACTTTTCCTAAGTCTCAAAAAGTCAGCTTTTAATTTGTCTCTCACAAATTAAATGACTAGGGTCCACATTAGGCACTTTCTCACCCCTTAGGCACCTAAGTGGTGAGAAACACTTGCCTAGGTACTTTTAATTATTTTAACATGGCATTGGTATTGGTATGGTATTGGTATGCATATCATTGCTAATTCATACCATTGTCGTGCAATGGTATGCAATGGTACGGTATTGGTATGGTATTTTTATTATTATTGGTATGCAATGGTATGGTATTGGTATTGGTATGTTATTGGTATGGTATGGTATGGTATTGGTATTGGTATGGTATGGTATTGGTATTGGTATTGGTATGCAATCGTATTGGCCGCATTGGTATGAAATGATATTGGTATTGGTATTGGCAAGGCATAAGGGTATTGACAATCCATATTGGTATTGGTTTTAGTATGGTATTGGTATTGGTAATGCATATTGGTATTGGTATTGGCAATGCATATTGGTATTGGTATGGTATAGTATTCGTATGGTATTGGTATTGGTATGGTATTGGTATTGGTATTGGTATTGGTATTGGTATCGGTACGGTATTGCTATTGGTATTTGTATGAATATCATTTCCATGCAATGGTATCCAATGGTATTGGTATTGGTATTGGTATGGTATTGGTATGCATATAATTGCCAATGCATACCATTTCCATACAATGGTATTGGTATCAATATGCAATGGTAATGGTATTGGTATGCAATGATATGGTATAGGTATGGTATTGGTATGGTATGGGATTGGTTTTGGTATTGGTATGGCATAGAATGGTATGAAATGGTATTGGTATTGGTATGCAATGGTATGGTATTGGTATGGTATTGGTATGGTATGGTATTGGAATTGCTATGGTATAGTATTGGTATTCTCCACTTTAGTTCTCCTATTGACTTCCTACCTAAGCTACCCACTCCACTAGCATGCCCTTAGACTCCATCTCCTCTAGAAACATCTTTGATTCTTTCCTACAAGCATCACATATCACACTTGACAATTATACCTTGGACCACTCTTATGATCATTGATTTTTCAACCACATGGATTCTTGTTTAATATTTTGAGGATACATGTTACAAACATTTCCATGATTTTAAGTACTCTTGATAAACCTAATAAGATTTTTGAATTGATGTTTCATAGATGTGTGGATTTGAACTAGATATTGATATTTTGGTACCTTTGCATCATTTAGTTATCCATGGTTGGCTTAGAAAAAATGTAGCAATTTTTATCACCCCTCTTGACTTCAACCTTCTTTTTAGGTGCAATTATGTATGGTATGGTATGGTATTGGTATTGGTATTGGTATGGTATGGTATAGTATGGTATTGGTATTGGTATGGCAATGGTATTGTTATTGATATGATATTGGTATTGGTATTGATATTGGAAGTTCGTTATGCTACTCCGTTTGGATTTTATGCCCCCAGACCAAATTGGCCACATACCCCTAAATGGCTTGAGGAGGCGAGTTGCAACTAATGATAAAACTCAAACCGGGACTTGGATGCACAAACTGTTAGTTGCATTAGATTCAGAGCATCGGTTTTCATCTAGTGGGGTCCCTATTCTATCATTTCGTTGACTGAAAAAGCATTTGTTAGAGTATCTCTGACATTAGGGTTTTGGTCAATGAGGCATAGTGCAATTTCTGAAGATGAGGTTGATTTTAAAGAACACTTTGTTGGGAATTTTTGGCTAGTGTAGTTGCATGGGCCTTCTCCAAATAGACTTGTGGGAGATTACAGAACTCTGTTATGCTCCTCGATTTGGATTTTATTCCCTCGGACCAAATTGGCCACATGTCCTTTAATGGCTTGAGGAGGCGAGTTGCAACTATCGATAAAACTCAAACTGAGAATTAGATGCATGAACCTTCAGTTGCATTGGATCCAGAGAACTCGGTTTCAACTATTGGGGCTCCTACGCTATCATTTCTTCGACAGGAAAAAAATTTGTTGGAGTATCTCGAACACTAGAGTTTTGTTCAATGAAGCATAGTGCAATTTATGAAGAGGAGGTCGATTTTCAATAACACTATGTCGAGTATTTTTGGCTAGTGTATTCATGTGGGCCTTGGCCAAACAAACTTGTGAGAGCTTATGGAAGTCTCTTATGCTACTTGGTTTGGATTTTATGCCCCTGGACCAAATTGACGACATGTCCCTAATTGGCTTGAGGAGGTGAGTTGTAACTCGTGATAAAACTCAAACCGAGACTCAGATGCATGAAATATCAATTGCATTGGATTCGAAGCGTCGAGTTTCAGATAGTGGGGCCCCTACGCTATCATTCCATCGATCGAAAAACCATTTGTTGGAGTATCTTTGGAACTAGGGTTTTGGTCAATGAGGCATAGTCCAATTTCTGAAGATGAGGTCAATTTTCAAGAACACTATGTTGGGCATGTTTTGCTAGTGTAGTCTCATGGGCCTTGGCCAAACAGACTTGTGGGAGCTTACAGAACTCTGTTATGCTTCTTGGTTTGGATTTTATGTCCCCGAACCAAATTGGCCACATGTCCTTGAATGCCATGAGGAGGCAAGTTGAAAGTATCGATAAAACTCCAATCGAGACTCGGATGCATGAATGCCAGTTGCATTGGATCTGGAGCACCGGGTTTTAGCTATTGGGGCTCCTACGCTATCATTTTATCGACCGAAAAACCATTTGTTGGAGTATCTCCAACACTAGGGTTTTGGTCAATGAGGCATAGTGCAATTTCTAAAGAGGAGGTCAATTTTGAAGAACACTGTGTCAGGTATTTTTGGCTAGTGTAGTCGTGTCGGCCTTGGCCAAATAGACTTGCAAGAGCTTACAGAAGTCCATTATGCTACTCGGTTTGGATTTTATGACATTGGACCAAATTGACCACATGTCCCTAAATGGCTTGAGGAGGCAAGTTGAAACTCGTGATAGAACTCAAGCCTCGAATCAAATACACAAACCGTCAGTTGCATTGGATTAAGAGCACTAGTTTTTAGCTAGTGGGGCCCCTACACTATCATTTCGTCAACCGAAAAATTATTTATTGGAGTATCTCTGACACTAGGGTTTTGGGCAATGAGGCATAATGCAATTTTTGAAGACGAGGTTGATTTTCAAGAACACTCTGCCGAGCGTTTTTGGCCATGGTATTGGTATTGGTATTGGTATGGTATATGGTATTGTATTGGTATTGGTATTGGTATGGTATTGGTATTGGTATTGGTATTTGTATGGTATGGTATGGTATGGTATTGGTATTGGTATTGGAATGGTATGGTATTGGTATTTGTATGGCATTGCATGGTATGGTATTGGTATTGGTATTGGTATGGTATCATATTGGTATTAGTATTGGTATGGTATTGATATTGGTATGGTATTGG
>SNQJ01S0082591.1:43033-63594 GCA_010110895.2 Picea sitchensis
GGTATTGGTATTGGTATTGGAATGGTATGGTATTGGTATTTGTATGGCATTGCATGGTATGGTATTGGTATTGGTATTGGTATGGTATCATATTGGTATTAGTATTGGTATGGTATTGATATTGGTATGGTATTGGTATGCATATAATTGCGAATGCATACCATTGTCATGCAATAGTATGCAATTGTATTGGTATTAGTATGCAATGGTACTGTATTGATATGGTATTGTTATTGTTATTGGTATGCAATAGTATGGTATTGGTATCGATATTGGTATATTATTGGTATGGTATTGTATGGTATTGGTATTTGTATTGGTATGTTATTGGTAAGGTATGGTATGGTATTGTATTAGTATGGTATTGGTATGGTATGGTATGGTAAGGTATTGGTATGGTATTGGTATTGGTATTGGTATTGGTATTGGTATGCAATGGTATTGGAAATGGTATTTGTATTGGTATTGGCAAGGTATAAGGGTATTGGTAATGCATATTGGTATCTATTTTGGTATGGTATTGGTATTGGTATGGTATTGGTATGCATATCATTGCCAATGTATACCTTGGCGTGCAATGGTATGAAATGGTATTGGTATTGGTATGAAATGGTATTGTATTGGTATTGGTATTGTGTAATGTCCCCACTTTGGGACATTAGGGTATTACACAGTGTTATGATGACCAGGGTAGCCAGTTGGAGATTATAGCGAGCAAAAGGGATATTGAGGGATATTTTGGGGGCTGGCTTGCATCGCTCATCCTATTTCATCATTATGATCTAATCCGCATAGATTAGATTTGGTTGATTCCACCTAGCTTGTCCCAAGATTGGTCTTGAGGATGCAATACTCCCCCACACCATTCTAGTTCAGATCTACTCAATGCAAGAGGGTTCTACACCAGCCACAGACACAAGAAGAGAGGGAGGGTGCACCATTGGGGGTTTCCATCAAGGGGGGTACACCATCCATTGAAGGAAGTTTGTACCAGGTGATTAGCAGGGCTTCTGGAGATTCTAGCACCTGGGTTCTCATTGCAAGGTCTTGGCCATTAGATATAGTGCATTCCAAAGGAGTTTTATGTGCCATTTGATTTATTGGATGCATTGTGTTAGCACTAGAATTCAACTTTAGATTACATTGAAGGTAAGACCAAGACCCATCATTTTATACAATAAATGTCAATGATGTTTAGGTGATCAAATGGAGAGGACTCAATGATAATCATGTTCTAACTCAGAAATATGGACTAGCATGCACCAACTATTGAGGCTTTGAATCAACTTTAGTCAGTAAGTTGGAGTAAGGGTGAGTAGGAGGAATATTTAGTGAGAAAGGTGTAGAGGTCCTCTATGAACATTATATTTTCCAGCAGCCTAAGGAGGAAAAACTTAAACACAAGGTCATCATGGATTCAAATTTCAAGGAAGCTGAAAGAAATCATAACGGTACTATAATCAAACATTTATCATAATACAGTTACAACAATCCATGTGAATCAATAAAACATGAAATCTCTCAGTATCATAGGAAAATAAAATGGAGTAAGAAAGTTGACTTAGATTATTCAAGTTGTCTCAAAAACAAATACATAACCAGAGAACAAGTGTTCTTCATAAAAATATTACAATAACAAGGAGCCTAGCTCAACCATTCGAACTTTACAAAATATGAAAACTGAGTATATATACTCAGAGCAACTGCTCCCTTCAGAAACATGCTCTGGTCATTACATTCAATGCTAGGCGTCTTCTCCTTCCTCTACTTGACCGCACTTGCGTTCTTCTGTTAGACATTATCTCAGATCGGTATGGGATTTGCAAGAAAATCCATTGACAAAGGGTCCTTGGGTTGACAGTCTTCTTCCATGGCTAGCCTTTCCATGCTTTCCATTTACGGGGTGAAACAAGGTTTCAACTACCTCCCCCCATTTCCATTAATTAACTGCATTGGGATTGGGACGGAGCCTAACGCCCATGAATGCTCCAGAAGACATTTGTGACTCCTCCAAGTCAATCCCAACATTTTGAAACCACACATATTTTCTGATGAAACAAAAATGAGTGCTTTCATCTCTTTGCACAGCTCCAATACATCGCTCCACGTGACCTCAGGCCACAACCTTATGCATCCCCTATGAAATTTCAGGATTTCGCCTTTCAGGGGTTCTCACTCCACTTGCTTTCAAAAGTCTCCATGTCCACTTGTGCGAAATGGACCACTCTGATCAACGATCGGATTTGCTTCAAAATGGACGACCACGATATTTTCCCTGACAATACGAAACGTCGGCTATGCGATGAGCGCTGGCCCATTTTTCTAGACCTTCTTCCCATGTGATCATGTGCTGAGACCACGGGCCCAATTTTAGAACGTTTCATGATTTCACATTCCTGGGGTCTCACACCATGTTCCACTTCTAAAACCCGATCCATGAAATTGTGATCCTGCTGATTGAATGGGTGCTTATATTTCTCTTTCCCCCACCTTCTATGTGACTCTGGGCTGCAATCGTGGGCCTAACTCTTAGGCACGTCACAATTTCACGCATCACAAATTCATGATGCGCTCCATGCTCAAAACCCCGAGTCGTAAAATCGCAACCCTCAGATCAGGTGCCACACGTCTCCTTTTATGGGATGGCCTAGATTTACCTTTGATCGAACGGTCCATATCTCCCTTTCGATCAACATCTACGATCTTTTCTCTATTTTGCATCTCGCAAGTTCCAAATAATCTTCTCTTTGATCACTTTGACTCATGAAATCAGGATTATGTTGATCGTGCACCACATGTCCTTCTAATACCAATGGATAAAATGGCATCGTGATTTCGTGACTCTACCTAATGTTATTCCTTGTGCAACTATATGGTCCCAATCACCCGATGGTCATCGATATGATTGGCTTGAAGGATCTGTGTCGTTGAAGGGTGATCTTGATCGCTCGTTTGATTTGAATCCATACTAAAATCTTCAAGTGTTTCACTTGTTGCTAACGACTGTGGCTTGTGAATGACTACTGGGAAGACTGACAGAGGACTCAGGCAAAAAAAAGGATCAACAACAAAGGAAACAAGAGATGTGATTGGCTTAGGAAAAACATAAATACTTAAGGCCGATATTTCTTAGGTGAGACGCTAAAGAAAATAAGTATATCGAATGGGTGAAGAAAAACAACAGAAAAATATAAGCCAAGAGGAGAATTTACAATTGGTCTACAAAAGAGGAAAAATAAGAAAAAATTATAGACTTAGGTGGAAAACACAACTCACAAAGAATGACAGGTTTATGTGCTAACATTAGGCTCCATGGGGGATGGCATGCTCCCTGCGAGATGCCAATAACACGTAGCTCTAGTGACTTTCTTTGGTTTATGGAGTATCTTATTAAAACTAAACGAAATAAACATAAACAATAGATGGTATTTACAGTGGTGGGACGTCGATTGTGGATTTAAACAAAAAGCTTTTCAGGAAGTGCCCATTTACAGGGCCAACAAAAACTTCATCACCCTCCAGACCCTGCAACCTGTAAGTATTATTGGGAAATGCCTCATAAATATTAAAGGGTCTGATCCAAAGGGCTTCAAATTTACCATGCTTTCCCTTGTCCTGCCTGGGAGCATCCCATTTGAGCACTAGATCTCCCAGATGGAAATCCTCTTTTCTGCTCTCCATGTCAAAAGCTTTCTTGATTTTCTGCTGATGGTCATGTGCTTTGTCTGTTACCTACTCTCTGGTCTATTTCACTTCTACCAGCTGATGAATTCTTCTAATCATATCATCGGGCTCACCTTGCTGATCTTGAAAAAATTTCTCCACGAGCAAGGCCAGTTGCGAGGGAAAAATTGATTAAGTTCCATATACAAGCTGGAACAGAGAGATGCCTTGAGATATTTTCGTTGTCACTCTATCAGCCCACAAAGAAAACTTGAGCTTTGAATCCCACGCTTTCTTGTTATCCTTTAACAGAATTTTAATGATTTTGATGAGGCTTTTGTTAGAGGATTCTGCCATTCCATTGCCTTGGGGGTAGTATGGGGTAGAGTGAATTAGCTTGATTCCAAATTACTCGTAGAATTGGATTAATGGTTCGACTTTGAAGGATGTTGTGTTTTCTATGACGATTCTACTTGGGTAGCCGAATCTTGCTATGATATCCTCTAGGAAATCAATGATCACTCTGTGAGAAGCAGTCTTTGTGGGAATAGCTTCTATCCACTTGGTAAAGTAATCTATGGCAGTCAGGATCCATCTATTCTAACCACTGGATGCAGGATGAATTTCCCCAATGAAGTATAGGCCCCACTGCTGGAAGGGCCCTAAAGAAACCATAGGTTTCAATGGCAGGGGCTTTAGTTGTTGCTTTCCTGAAAATTTCTGACATTTAGCACATGCTCTGACTTTTGCGCAAACATAAATGAACAGAGTAGGCCAGAAATAACCAGCCTTGAGAATTTTATGGGTTGTCATTCTCCATAAGTGATGCCCCCCACACAAACTATCATGAAAGTCTAAACACCTCAGAAGTACCCCCAATGGATCTTTCCAATATATTTTTTTATCAATAAGGTAGTATTCAATTGCTTTGAGATTTAAATATCTCGCCTTGTTCCTTTTCATGCCATCGGGGGGTCTTAAATCTTATAGAAAAAATATAATATCTTTGTACTAGGTGCATTCTTCTAGCAGAAAATTGTCCTGAGGACTGCTATCAGACAACCCATCCTATTGATTTTCTGAGCAAGTGTTGATGAAGTTAACCCCCAAAGATTCACAATTAGATTCATCCAACAACTTGGCTAAACCTTGACCTTTGATCAATTTCATGGGCTTGATCTCCAGATCGAATTCAAGGATTCTGGCAATCCATTTTCTCCTTCTCCCGTCTATGTCAGGTTGAATGAGAATATCCTTGACAAAGGCTGAAGGAACATAGGTGATGCTCTTTGAATGCAACACATAGACTATGAAAGATTTGAGAGATTTAACCAAGGCATAGGCCTATTTCTCCATGATGTCATATATTATCTCAGCGTCCCTTAGTGCCCTACTGAAAAATGAAATAGGTTGCTCAAGCCCTTCATCATTTTTCTGCAGTAGAACAACGACCGTTGTATCAAAAGAAGCAAAATAAAAGATCAGAAAATCCTTGGAGTAATCAGGACTGATAAGCACAGGTGCTTCAGTCAATGATTTTTTGATTTGGTCAAAGGATTCTTTGGGTCCGATAACCCATTTTACTTCATTCTCCTTCATAACCATGGTTGTGATATGCTTCACCAATTCAACAAAATTGGAAACAAACCTTCTCAGGAAATTAACTTTCCCCAAGAAAGACTGAACCTCCTTCTTGGAACTTGGGAGTGACAAGGTTTGGATTGATTCCACCCTACTAGTATCAATTCTTACCACTTCAGCAGATACTATATGCCCCAATAAACTTCCCTCCTCCATGGAAAACAACGTTTTCTTGGGATTTAAGGAGATCCCAAACCTTCTGCATTTCAGGAAGAGTTTTCTCAGATGACAACAATGTTCTTCATCGGATCTGGAGAAGACGGTTATGTCATCCATATAGATGACCACAAATTTATCCCTTTCTCCAATGAATTCGATATCCATGGCTTGTTGGAAGTTCGCTCCTGCGTTCATCAATCCTAAAGGAATTTTGGCATACATGAATGTGCCCCATGGAGTGGTGAAGGTTGTCTTTTCTCTATCTTTAGGCAGGACATAAATATGATTGTAGCCAGAAAATCCATCAATCATGGAAATCCTGGATGTACCTGTCACCCTTTGCAATATGTGTTCCATATTTGGGAAAGGGTAATTGTCCTTCCTGGAGCTTCTATTCAGGTTCCTGAAATTGACACAGAGTCTGATTTATTGTTCTTTTTCCTCACCAGGACCAGGTTGGCCACCTATTCATAATATTGCAATGGGACAATGATTTGGGCGTCCAACAATTTCTTCACCTCCCTCTCCATGATAGGAAACAACATAGGATTCATTTGTATTAATATTTTCCTAAATGGTTTGGCCTCCTCTTTCAACAGTATCTTATGCTCGATGATGTTGGTATCATATGTTCCGAGGTATTCATAATTCTAGGCAAACACATCGGCAAATTATTTTAATAGCTCAGTATACTCAGCTCTCTACTCTCTTGACAGGCTTCTTAAAAACTTGAAAAAATTTGGATCCTCCTCTGTATCGATGTTGCGCTTAGCTACATCAACATTCTCAGTCCGGCCCTTAAGATTCACTGCCACATCATTCCCATTGAACAATATTTCCAAAGGAACTAGTCCCTTTGGGATGTGGTTTCTTGGCAGTTGGACAATATAGTGATTAACAATTGTATTCAAAAATACTTTAGGGGGAGGGTCACCTTTGGAATCATGATCCTGATCAATGTGTAATGAATATAACTCATCAACCGACTCAAGAATTATTCTAATCTCAATATCATCCTTGAATACTTTACAATGCTTGATATTGTCAGGTACATAAGGCCTATATCTAATATCAACATCATACCTAAGCTTAGGTGGTTGTGGGATCTTGAACTGGCTCGCTGAGGTGGCCAAAGAATCAGCCATAGTATTTTCCTCTCTTGGAACAAATGTAATGTTGAAGGCTGAGAAGAAATTGTCAATTAGGTCCCACACCTCATTCCTGTAAGTCTTAATACTAGGATGCTTGGCTCGATAAACATTTTTTACTTGATGAAAAATTAGTTTAGCATCCCCAAATACTGCTAGCTCTTCAATCCCCATATCTTTTGTAGCCCTCAAACCCAAAACAAGAGCCTCATATTCTACCACATTGTTGGTAGCTTCAAACTCTAACTTGTAAGACAGGGATAGGGTTTCTTGACACGGTGACACAAAAACCACTCTGGAACCAGCACCCTCTCTAGAAGAGGTTCTGTCGAAAAACATCTTCCACATAGAAGTAGTTGGAGGAGGTATTTCACTAAAAGAAATGGGTTGATTTCTGATTTCAAGAGGATCATCAGGAGTATCAGTGAGTTGTAACAAACTAGATCCCAAATCAGTATCGAGGGAAAATATAGGGGGGTTTGTGGGGCCTACTTCATCACTGATAATGTAGGCCAACTAGGATTCTTTGTACAGTCTTCTATGATCCCCCCGGAACATAGGGATGGTAGCATATGTGAGGTCCATTTGCAAATTCCCCCCCAGTCTTTTTATCCAAGATCTTAACAAAAGCATGCCAAAATTGGGAGGAACATCAACCACCACGATATCCATGACCACACTTTTCATGGGCAGCTGAAACAAGGTCACGACCAGATCTTTGATAACCCTGAGACATTGAACTCTCCTTAAATCAAAAGAATACAAATCATGATAAGATTTCATGATTTCTAGTCCGATTTATTCCATGACAGTCCTGGGCATGAGATTATGAGATTCCCCTGAATCTATCAGACAATTATGCAACACCTTATCATGTATGTTTAGGGATGTGTAGAAAGGAGGGGATGAATCATCTCTATCTTCTACCATAGGACCTACGATGACTACTGATTGTTTGTCTTGAAGGTTTACTAAGTCTATGAAATGGCAAGATGGCTCGGGCTGCAACCACTTAGAGAGGGATTTTTTGAAATTTTTGTGCTTAACCAGCTCTGAAAGGGGTACGGGGATCCTGATATTTTGGTTTTCATGCTCAAAACTAAAGGAGGAAGGGGGATTCATAATTTCTCTCACCTCTGGGATAGGGTCTTTGGTTACTGGTGAGGGATTATAAGATTTATTTTATTTGTTGTTGTTTACTGCATCTTTAGAAGGCTTCTCTACTCTGGTAGGATGATAAGGGATGTCATATTTCCCTTCTTTCTTCTTAGACTGGAGGTTGTATTTGTTGGGACCACTATTTGCCTTCTCCCCCTTACTCAACTCATTTATTTGGATATCTATGAGGGGATCCTTGTATGGAGATTGAGTCAAATGGGGAAATGGGGAGGGATATTCAATACAATGAATTTCAAGGTCAACCTCTTCTTCTTCCCTTTCCCCATCAGCAACAAGGTAATTTTGGAGAGGGGTTTGAATTTTATGATCATCTCTATCTCTGTTCCTTTTTTCCCTAGGCATAATCTGAGGAGCATTGTTATTCGACCTTCTGAAGTTTCCTTTGTTATAAATATTTTGAGGATTTATGTATGTTGGCTTCCCCTCTACTTCCAATCTTTCCATTATAGTTGAAAGTCATTTTAGTAACTTGGTTACTTCGTCCATTTTAGGGGGGGAAACAGAGGAACTAGAGGTAGAGGCTTCAGATCTTCCCCTTCCTCTATCTCTGTCGGCTTTATTCCTAAGTCTGTCAATCGCTAATCCAAGGGTTGCATCTTGCATATGATCCAAGGAAGTATCTCTTCTTTCTCTCAATAGGAGGAAAAAATCCGAGTCAAAAGCACTCGCACAAGTAATTTTAGCAGAGGCTTCTATAGGCTTTATCTCGGCAAGGATCCTATTGTACATCTTATTGAATCTTTTGGAGAAATCAAAGACCAATTCTCCCTCTTTCCTTTTCAGGGACCCAAACTCTATTATATAATATATAAAATCTTTTTTATCCCCCCATTGCCTCAAGAAAGCATCATCTAGGGCCTCAATCCCAACAATAGATCCATGGTTTAATCCCCTAAACCATTTCCTAGCCTCACCATCAAGGCTCTGGACAAAGACTCTCATTCAGACATATTCATTTTCAATATTTAGATTGTCTGCATAACTGTAGAAGGAAACAAGGTGCTCTTCAACAGTTATGTCTTCTTCTCCTGTCAACTTGGGCATATACTTTAAGTAATCTCTAGCAGAGAGAGAATTCATTGGTTGAGTTAGGATTAGAGGGACATATCTTGCATCCACTATGGCATCCATTCTATTTCTAGGAGGATTGGCACCTACCATAGGGATGATAGGTGGAGGAGAGTTAGGAGGGGATGGATTTTGAATAGGGGAGACTATAACTAATATTCTGGGAGGAAAGGGGAGCAGTGAAGGATTTAGAGAAAAGGCTACAAGGCTTGAGGGAGTAGAGGCTTCTCTTTGCGTAGTATAAACAATAATAGGAGGAGGGGTGGTAAAGCCCAGGGTAGGAAAATCTTCTGAGGAACTGGGTCTAAACCATGGTACAATTTTAGGGGAGAGAGGACTGACAAGGATTTCTCCCTCCAATCCCAGACTGAGAGGGGAAAACTCAACAGGAACACTCCCAAAATTTAAAGTTTGGGAAACTCCAACAGATGGAAAAATAGGAAAATGAGAAGAAGATAATAGAGTTTCTATAGAAGGATCATGAAAATCATTGGAAATACCTGGTTCAACAATGGAAGTTCCTTCTTGAAGGGAACTTCTCCTTCTGATAATTTTATCTGGGTCAGCATCGGGTGTTGCTAAAGGCAATTGTGGAGTAGACCTTGTGTGTCTGCCTCTAGAAGCCATAACTAAAATAGTGGAGTCACCAGTGGATTTGCCTCAACGGAGTCACCACAGTGGAGTCACCAGGTGCATAGTTGCAATCTTTGGATGTATTAAGTTCTGATGCACCTTCAAAACTAGTAAGATTTGTCATTCAATCCCAGGGAAAATCTTCAATTTCTTCCCCGACAACAACACCAGAAATGTTATCACTAGAAGTCACCTTCAGATTTCATTGAAGGTAAGCCCAGTACCCATCAATTTATCAAGTAAATTTAAATGAGGTTTAGGTGATCAAATGGAGAGGACTCAATGATAATAACATTCTAACTCAGAAATATAGACTAGCATGCACTAGCCATTGAGGCCTTGAATCAAATTCAATTAGTAAGTTGGAGTAAGGGTGAGTAGGAGGAAGATTTAGTGAGAAAGGTGTAGAGGTCCGCTATGAACATCAGATTTTCCAACAGCCTAAGGAGGAAAAACTTAAACACAAGGTCATCTTGGATTCAAATTTCAAGGAAGATGAAAGAAATCATAACAGTACTATAATAAAAAAATTATCATAATACAGTTACAAAAATCCATGTGAATCAATCAAACATGAACTCTCTCAGCATCAGAGGAAAATAAGATGGAGTAAGAAAGATGACTTATATTAATCAAGTTGTCTAAAAAAAAAATACATAACCAGAGAACAAGTGTTCTTCATAAAAATATTATAATAGTAGGGAGCCTGGCTCAACCATTCGACCTTTACAAAATATGAAAAATGAGTATATATACTCAGAGAAACTGCTCCCTTCAGAAACGTGCTATGTTCATTACATTCAATGCTAGGTGTCTTCGCCTCCCTCTACCTGACCACACTTGCATTCTTTTGTCAGACATGATCTCGGATCGATATGGGATTTGCAGTAAAATCCGTTGACAGAGGATCCTTGGTTTGACATTCTTCTTCCACAACTAGCCTTTCCATTCTTTCCATTTATGGGTTGAAACGAGGTTTCAAATACCTCCCCCCATTTCCATTAATTAACTGCATTGGGATTGGGACAGAGCATGATGCCCATGAATTCTCTAGGAGACATTCATGACTCCTCCAAGTCAAGCCCAACATTTCGAAACCACGCAGATCTTCTGATGAAACCAAAACGAGCGCTTTTGGCTCTTAGCACAGCTCTTATCCATCGATCCACGTGACCTCGGGCCACGACCTTACGCATCCTCTATGAAATTTCAGGATTTCGTCTTTCGAGGGTTCTCACTCCACTTGCTTTCAAAATTCCCAATGCCTTCTTCTGCAAAATGGCCCACTCTGATCAACGGTCAGACTAGCTTCAAAATGGACAACCATGATCATTTCCCTGACAAAACAAAATGTCGGCTATGCGATGAGCATTGGACCCTTTTTCTAGACCTGCTTCCCATGTGATCACGTGCTGAGACCATGGGCCTAATTCTCAAAAATTTCACGATTTCTCATTTCAGGGGTCTCACACCATGTTCCACTTATGAAACCTGATCCATGAAATAGAGATCCTGCTAATTGAATGGGCACTTATCTTTCTCTTCGCCTCACCTTCTATGTGACTCTGGGCTGCGATCGTTGGGCTAACTCTTAGGTGCGTCACAATTTCGCACATCGCAAATTCATGATGCACTCCATGCTCAAAACCCCGAGTTTTGAAAACACGATGCTTAGATCAGGTGCCACATGTCTCCTTTAATTGGATGAACTGGATTTACCTTTGATCGAACGGTCCAAATCTCCATTTTGATCAATGACTGCAATCTTTTAGCTATTTCTCATCTCACAAGTTCCAAAGACTCTTCTCTTTGATTTCTCTGACTCGCAAAATCGCAACTATGTTGATCGTTCACCACGTGTCCTTCTGATACCAATGGCTAAGATGGAATCGTGATTTCACGACTCTGCCTGATGTTATTCCTCGTGCAACTGTATGGTCCCGATCACCCAATGGTCATCGATCTGATCGTCTTGAAGGATCTTTGTCATTGAAGGGTGATCTTTCTCACTCGCTTGATTTGAATCCATACTAAAAGATTCAAGTGATGCGCTTGGTGCTGACGACTGCAACCTATGAATGGCTATTTGGAAGACTAATAGAGGACTCAAGAAAACAAAAGGATCAACAACAATGACAACGAGAGACACAATTGGCTTAGGAAAAACATAAAGACTTAAGGCTGATATTTCTTAGGTGACACGCTAAAGAAAACAATTATATCGAACAGGCGAAGAATAACAATAGAAAAATATAAGCTGAGAGGAGAATTTACAATTGGTCCACAAAAGAGGAAAAATAGGCAAAAATTATAGAATTAGGTGGAAAACACAACTCACAAAGCGTGACAGGTTTATGTGCTAACACATTGGATGAATTGGAGGAGAGGAGCACACTTCAGAAAGTGATTTCAACCATTTGGTAGATCAGATCTTCATAATTTCGCTTGGGACTTCACCAGGGAGGTAACTGATCCCCAATCTATCATTCTAGTGTTTGTTTGGAGAATCTAGAGGCCTCTAGGAGGTAGGCTGAATTGTCTAGGGTTTGAGGCATCCAGGGGGGACACACCGTTCCTTGGAGGGAACTTAGATCCATGAGTTTGAGAGGGATCTTAGAGATTTGAGCACCTGGGTTGTTCTTGTATTAACCCAATCTACTATTCCACTCATTTTGGACTCATTTGAAGGCTTCATTTAGTTGGGCCGAATTATTGAGGATCTTCAGTATTCCAGTAAGGCGTAGCATCATCCAGTTTGGTGGTTTGGCACTTCCTATGGCCTAGATATCAGTTTTGTAGTGGTCTTCCTGGTTATTCAGCCTTTGGAGGCTTACATGTTCTTATCAGGGCATTTTGTAGCATCTCTTATTGTGTTATTAGATCCATCTGTTGATCATTCTAGATCTGCATCATTCTTGTATTCAAGGGTTTCTTCTATTTATGAATAATATCAGATATGAGGTATTTTGGATTTTATATCATCTTGTTGATATTGCATATGGTTGAGGTATGTTCTATTATTGTATCTTCTTGTTTATTGTTGCAAACACACATTAAATCATCAGTATAACCTTAAGTGCAACCTAAAGGATCACAATAAGTAAAGTGTTTAACGAAATGCCACACTCAGAAACAGTTTAAAATTCACCCAAACCTTGATATTCCTGGCATCTTGGCTTGGGAACATTACATATTTTTATTGGTATTGTTATCGTGTTGGTATTTGTATTGGTATTGGTATTTGTAATGGTATTGGTATTTGTATTGGTATGGCATTGGTATTGGTATGGTATTGGTATTGGTATTGGTATGGTATTGGTATGGTATTAGTATTGGTATTGATATGGTATTGGTATTGATATTGGTATGGTATCGTATTGGTATTGGTATTGGTATGGTATAATATGGTATTGATATTGGTATGGTATTGGTATTGGTATAGTATTGGTATGCATATCATTGCCAATCCATACTGTCATCGCACAGTTTGTACCTGGAAGTAAAGTCAAGGTAAAACAAGGCAAACTGACGCAACTGGAGACTATCCTATCATTATCACCTCAATAAGATATCTCTTTCTATTTAGGGTGGTAGGCCCAGGGGAGACGTCACGGATGACCTGGGGTTTTCAGAAGGAAAAGGGTAAAGGCTAAGGTATATATTTCCCTCTCACAAGTCACCACCGATCAGAAAGTCTGGCTAAATGGCCAATAAAGATAACAAAAACCAGAAATGTACCTGCCCAGAACAAAACAACAAGAAACTATATATTTGCAAGATCACTTGCTAGTTAGTACTTCATATAATTGGAGACTTTCTGAAATAAAGCGATTGAATAATAATACTGATGAATCAAATCGATGATGCATAGAAACAATGGAAATAATATGTTACTTCACAATAAATGATTTTAAACGGCTTCAATATGAAAAAAAATGATTCATTATCAATGTTACAATACCAACATTCATTAGAAGCAAAGACTACTATGCATTAGCCAATTTTTCAATTTCTTAAAGAATATAAAATGCTGCAAAGTATAACTATAAATCAAATGGATAATGGTAGCAATAGGGTTAGTAGGTTAGGGTTAGAAGGTATTATTAGTTGTTCAAAGATTTGGAAGTTGTGACCAAAACATTTAAGTAAAAGGTCTTAGACTAGTGCATTCATAGGGAAAATGGAGTCAAAGGTAGTGTCAAGAGTTGAAGAAGCAATATGATAATAGAAGGGCTGAAGACAAGAGAATTTGATAGTGAAGTGTTGTTAAGCCAAGGCTTCAACCATCAAACCCTAGGGGAAAACAACTTACTAAGGTGTAGGAAACCCTAGGCCTTAGTACGTTTTCATCCTTTATCTCAAAGACAAGATAAAATTGGTTTAAATGGAGAGAAAGAGATAGGGTGTTGTAATGGCAAGGCCCTAGAAATGTCTCCAACAAAAAAATGGCTCCTTGGCACAATCTAGTAGGGAATTAAAATAAGGACACCATCATGTGCTTATTTCCTAGGGTTTATTCCAACAATTTCATTAACAAAATGTAAGTAAAGCACTATAACCATTCAAGTAAGGGAAGGATTGTAGAAATTCACTTACATTCACTATGTATTCATCAAGCCAAACCCTAGTTATAAACCTTCCACCAAGAAATTTTCCAAAAATCACCAAAAAGAGCCTCCTTCAACAAGTACGCACTAGAATTTTAGCAAAAAACCCTGAGGGCACAAATTTCAGACCTCACAAAGTGGTGAGTGAAATATCATGAATAAAAGAGAGTTTTATCTCTCTTACTTATACCATACCAATGACCTTAATTAAATTTTAGGTCATAAAAGGCCGACAAGGCCAAAAATAAAAAATAATATTGTTTTACATTAAATGTCATGATAAAACCCTAAATCAAGCACAAATGAAGATGTCGTGCCCTTTTAGGGTGACATTATCCGCTTTTAGGGCAACGTTGGCCTCCTAGAGAAAAATGTTAGGCCCACTTCCGCCTTCGGAAGCTGCCACAAATACCACAACTGCCTCCCAAAACTTCCACAAGCACTGGATGACATCATGAGTGTCTTGGGTGATGTCATGGGCATTCCAAGGTGAACGTCCTGGTGGAAAGGGAAAAACCCCTTGGGTACATTCCTGCTAAGTTGCCTCTGGTGGAATATCCTCCTCTTCTCCAGTGCAAACCCTATGATCTTTCTCTACCCCCTGCTGGGCTTTCAACATTCATCTGGTGGGATTTCATCCCCATCGAGGTCTGAACTAATCATCACCCTATGTGTACCTATAAATCTAGGTACCTTCCATTAGGTATGGTCCTAAAACATCAACAGATACGCCCTCCATGGGATCATAATTCACAGGGATCATAGAAATGTCAATCACATCTAATCATCAATTTTATTAAACATGTGCATAAAACCCCTTTTACCCAGACAAATGCTCAAAGACATTATACTAATCTACAAGCCAAGTTTGGAGGAAGTGACAGGGTGTCCTATTTGGCTAATGCTCATTGGATGTGGGATGTTTCCGAGAGAAATCAAATCCAAGCCATGTGAGTGGATGAGGTGGATAAGGGATGTCTAGGAAAGGGGTGCAGTGATAGCATGGAAATGCATGGCTTACATGTGGATGCCTCTATAGAGGGTGAGCTGCACTTGTCATGGATGAAAATGTTTCCAAGCCCAATCATGCCTTTTATCTTTACTCTTATTGTTTTTTCTTCTTTTCTAATCAGGGGACACTGCCCTGGCATGGTGACCAGTGGTGGCCATGTTACCCACAAGAACTTCATAGAAATTCCCATGATGAGACCCCCTTTCTCATGGCTATGCCACCAAGAGCCACTACCCTAGCATGGTAACCAACTGCTAGTATTGTCATACTGCTACATGCCCATGGACCTAATAGGTTGGCTCATGATGAGATCCCCTATCCTCTGAGTAGGTCTTGTTTTATTATTTTTTATGAGTCCCTCTATTTCTTACTGAGAAGCCTTTTACTTCTTTATCAAGGATCCCTGGGCGAAGTATTTCGAGGTTTCATTTTTAGGATTCTATATTTTTCCAGATGCTTTTACCCTCTGGGCCTTTAGCCCCTTCTTCCCACAAGGTAAGGTACAACCCTTAAATATTTGGCCAACCCAATGCCTAGACCAGTGTAATGGGATGGATGAGCAGGAGGAAGATGGAAAGTGGTAAGTATGGTGGGAGAAGACAATGTATTTTCATGAATCCCCCCAGTGGAAACTCAAAACCTATGGGTGAAAAACTACTAGGGAATCCTGTCATTCCCCCCAGATATGGTCAAGTGGATAGGTATAATATCCAAGAACTCGTCAGAAACAAAAATAATCAAATGCACATATTTAAAGTTTTTTAGGATCATATTTACACACCATGATATCCAGACTCATTACCTCATGGAGAAAGACCCACTTCTGCTACAGGACCAGGCTGAGGTGATGGATGTTTTTGTTGCTGACAAAGTGGAGGCACTGAAGAAAATAAAATATGGGCCCTCCAGGGCCATGCTCAAGTCGATATGTCTCTCATTACTCCATGTCAAGGACCTATGGACCTCGAGACATAATCTCCTTATTTATCCCTAAACTGGGGATAACATCTGGCTCCAACTCGGGGACATGTGCTCACCGTAGAGCATATGAGAACCTCAACATTTATGGCATAACCTGTCACTTGCTTGATATCGATCATGAAGTTGTTAGCAATCATTTGGGGTGGTGATATCCCCCCCATATCATATATATAAAATGAAAGAAAACATATACACAAGTGTCAAAGAAAACTATTCTACCATGAAATGCAAATGGTATATACAATGAATGAAAATGCCTGCTTACCTTTACTTACCTGTCAGCTGAATGCTAGGTGTAGTCAAATGACCAGTGAAACCATCATAGAAATTTTTCACAATACCTACCTCTGTGCTTCATCATAAACCAAAACAATGATAAGTTAAGAACAAAAATAAGATGGGTTAGAGAATGTATCATATCATCGAAAACCATAAATTCTAACTCATGGAGGCAAGTGGGAGGGACAAAATCATGCCAATTCATTCTCTGAGGAAAGTTCTCAATCCACTCCAGGAAGGGATCATGAAAATTCAAAGGTTCAGAAAACTGACTCGAAAGGTATGAAAGTTGGCTACCAAGGACATCCTCATAATCTAAAACCTGGGAAAGGATTGACAAGGATCCAGAAGATGACTGACAAAATCTCAAGGGAAAGTCAAAAGATGTAGATGACAGAACTTTTCTTGGATTATTCAACATACCCTTGAACTCTAGGGTTTTCCCTAGAGTAAACTCAATACAAAAGAAATATTTCCCAACTACACCTTTAATGACACAGCAAGGTAAAGTAATCGAAGGTGGCTGGAGAAAACTGTCACAAGAATCCTTCTTCAGGCAAACAATGTTCTTACTCCTATCAAGACCTCATCATAATGGTGGTTGGTCATATTCTTCAATGAATGAATCCAAGTGCTCAGAGGAGTACTCATCAAAATCCTCAAGGTATGACCAAAAATCATCAGGAAAATATGGGACTAGGTCAACCTTGGGTGTTTGGAAAATATCGGTAATTATATTATCTCCTTGTTTCCACTGGTCAAAGTCAAAAGTAACTTGTCATGATAATTGTGAAGGCAACACTTGGACATGACTCTCAATGTCATAAATGGGGTCCATATCATAACTAGATACATCCCATTTACGTCTTCCAACATGTATGAACTCATCAATATCAACTATGTCCCTATCTATATCATAACATGAAGGATTCAAAACATCTAAGGGCTCATCCATCTCCTCCTCTTTTCCCAAATCATAAAGTAGAGAACTATCAAAATTTTGGAGAGGAGAGTAACTTACTATGTTTGTTTCTTCTTGTGCAGGAGCTTCTAGGACTTGGGTTTCTTCAACATGCATCATTGTTTCATCCTCATGATTTGTTCTACATCTTCAACTTTATAACAAGAAGGGTATACCTTTCCCATGAATTTTTGTTCTCCTTCATTCTCTGAATCACGGTACAAGGTATCATCAAAATCCTGAAAAGGAAAGAAACCAACGTCATCGTCTTCTTCTTGTGCAGGAGAAAAAGTATCGTGGATGGCTTCTTCGGAGGAGGCAACATAAGTCAATACTTCATTAATATTATTCCCCTTATCCTTTTGTTGATCTATGGTTTGTTCCACCCCTCTTTGGAAATCAACAGTGAAGTTCTCAAGGGAAGCCACACTTTACATACTAAGAGTGCTTAAGCAAAGAGGTGTCTTACCTCAGACAAGGAGATATTTTTCTCGATTCTTGCAGCCATGTTGTGAGATTCATTGAGCATTATTAGGCCCTTTATACTGAGGGGAAAAACTAGATGCACTAAAAGTGCATTGGTATAGACATGGAAAATATACTTGTCTTCAGGACGATGAATTTTCAGAATTTGATATAGTGTGTCCTCAAACCTATCTTGGAAGTCTCTGAGAGTTTCATTCTCAGTTTTCTTTATATGCTCGATTTTGTTTACTTATACTGAGATTTCTTCCAACTGAATACCCCATTTTTTTAGAAAGGTTTCTTCCAATTGTTCCATATTTGTGATGCTAGCATCGGGGAGATTGTCATACCACTTCCTAGCATTTCCATGAAAAATGGTAGAGAAAAGTTTCATTGCCAAATATTCAACATCATCACTGATAGGATGGAGATGAAAGAAACCCCAAAAATCACTCATGTGATAGTCGGATATTTCCCCATCACTACCAATGAATCTAGGTAGCCACTTTTCATACTTTGGGGGAATTCGTCGAGGGTATTCCAGGATTTTACTCATGTATAAAGGTTTGAAGTTCCTTGGGTCCCATTGAGAATTCATAGTTGGCTTCGTCATCAGTGGAGTTGCCAAATAATTTTCTTCAAATTATCAAAGAAATATGGGAATCATCCCTAATGGAGTATATTCTTGAGGAAAGGCTTACCGAAAAAAGTGTTATCTTTAAGGATAATTGACTCAGTGTTCCTTGACAATGACAAATAAATGTTATCGCACAGTTTCTTATTGGAAGTAAAAGAAAGGTAAAAGAAGGAAACTGATGCAACTGGAGACTATCCTATCACTATCAACTCAATAGTATATCTCTTTATATTTAGGATGGTAGGCCCAGGGGAGACGTCCCCGGTGACCTGGGGTTTTGAGAAGGCAAAGGGTAAATGATAAGGTATAGGTTTCCCTCTCACAAGTAACCACCGATCAAAAATTCTATCTAAACAACAAATAAAGATAACAATAACCAGAAATGTACCTGCTCGGAACAAAGCAACAAGAAACTATATATTTGCAAGATCACCTGTTGGTTAGTACTTCATGTAATTTGAGACTTTCTAAAATAAAGAAATTGACTGATAATATTGATGAAGAAAATCAATGATGTATGGAAACACTGATAGTAATATGTTACTTCACAATAAATGCTTTTAAAAGGATTCAATATGAACACAAACGATTTATCATCAATGTTACAATATCAACATTCATTAGAAGCAAAGACTATTATACATTAGCCAATTTTTCAATTTCTTAAAGAAGCTAAAATGCTGCAAAGTATAACTATAAATCAAATGGATAATGGCAACAATAGGGTTAGTAGGTTAGGGTTAGAAGGTATTAGTAGTTGTTCAAATATTTGGAAGTTGTGATCAAAATATTCAAGTAAAAGGTCTTAGACTAGTGCATTCATAGGGAAAATGGAGTCAAAGGTAGTGGAAAGAGTTGAAGAAGCAATATGATAATAAAAGGGCTGAAGACAAGAGAATTTGATGGTGAAGTGTTGGTAAGCCAAGGCTTCAACCATCAAACCCTAGGGGAAAACAACTTACTAAAGTGTAGGAAACCCTAGGCCTTAGTACGTTTTCCTCCTTCTTTATCTCAATGAGAAGATAAAATCATCTTGGATGGAGAGAAAGAGATAGGGTGATGTAATGGCAAGGCCCTAGCAATGTCTCCAACACAAAAATGGCTCCTTGGCATAATCTAGTAGGGAATTAAAATAAGGACACCAACATGTGCTTATTTCCTAGGGTTTATTACAACAATTTCATTAACAAAATGTAAGTAAAGCACTATAACCATTCAAGTAAGGGAAGGATTGCATAAATTCACTTACATTAACCATGTATTCATCAATCCAAACCCTAGTTATAAACCTTCCACCAAGAAAATTGCCAAAAATCACCAAAAAGAGCCTCCTTCAACAAAGTGTGCACTAGAATTTTAGCCAAAAACCCTAGAGGAGGGCACAAATTTCAGACCTCGCCAAGTGGTGAGTGAAATATCATGAATAAAAGAGAGTTTTGTCTCTCTTACTTATACCATACCAATGACCTTAATTAAAGTTTAGGTCACAAAAGGTCGACAAGGCAAAAAATACATAATAATATTGTTTTACATTAAATGTCATGATAAAACCCTAAATAAAGCATAAATGAAGACATCATGCCCTTTTAGGGTGACATTATCCCCTTTTAGGACAACATTGGCCTCTTGGAGCAAAACGTTAGGCACCCTTGGGCCTCTGGAAGCTACCACACATGCCACAACTACCACAATTGCCTCCCAAAACCTCCACAAGCACTGAATGATGTCATGAGTGTCATGGGTGATTTCATGGGCCTTCCAAGGCCAACGTTCTGGTGGAAAGGGAAAACCCCTCTGGGTATAGGCCTGCTAAGATGCCTCTAGTGGAATGTCCTCCTCTTCTCCAGTGCAAACCCTGTGATCTGTCTATGCCCCCTGTTGGGGTTTCAACATCCAACTGGTAGGCTTTCAGCCCCATGGAGGTCCGAACTAATCATCTCCCCATGTCTACCTATCATATGGGTACCTGGCATCATGTATGGTCCTAAAACATCAACATAGATTCCCTCCATGGGCTCATAAGTCACAGGGATCATAGAAATTTCAATCAAATCTAATCATCAATTTTATTAAACATGTGCATAAATCCCCTTTTACCCGAACAAGTGCTCAAAGACATTATACTAAT